>JARQOC010000003.1:119933085-120040735 GCA_033576535.1 Allobates femoralis
TGAAACTAAAAAAAAAATACACATATTTGCATTGCCACATTCAGATATTCACATGTATCAAAATATAAATTTAATTATTCTGAACGATAAACTGTGTAAAAAGGAAAAAAGTAAAAATGACAACGCACTAACGATGTGGGAAAGAATCGCGGTCCGTGACATAGCTAACAATTTTCCGTTCACCTAAATAAATCCAAAGCGTGTAAAGTGGCCTATACTTGACTATATATCACAATAAATGTTTACACACTTTGCCCTGTACCTGAAGTCCGCTGCCTCAATACCGCACTTCCCACAAGCCCCAAGAGAACCCTAGGCTTCCCAAACAAGTGTACCACAAGTCCCCGGGTTAGGCGGCAGATGCAGTTTTCTGTCCCGATCGGGCTGGATCCGGCCCGAAACACTGATGGAAAGGAGTCTAAGATGGGAAAAAAAAAAATTAAAGTTTAAATCACCCCCCTTTGTCCCATTTAAAATGAAACTATAAAAAATACACATATTTGCTATTGCCACTTTCAGATATTCACGATGTATCAAAAATAAATTTAATTATTCTAACGAAAAACGTTAACGGGAATAAAAGTAAAAATGCAACGCACTAACGATGTCGGAAGAACGCGGTCACTGACATAGCTAACAATCTCTTTCCCCCTATATATATCCTACTTTAAAAGGGGCCTATACTTGACCCTATATATCACAATAAATGATATCACATTTTGCCCTTTTAACCTGAATCCGCTGCCTCGGAGTGGGGTCCTTGACTCTGCCCCTTTTCCTTCAGACCACACATTTAACTCCGCCGCCTCCAACTCAAAAAAATTTCCAGAATTTGTCCCTTTTTCAACCCTCAATATCTTAACACAGTGCATGTCCTCATCGTCTGCAGTCCCAAAATACTGCAACCCCCTCCTCCCCGTGGGCCCCCCTGCTAACACTTTTTTAACCTCTCCAATCTGGCCTTAACTCTGCTGCCCACTAATCCAACCCCCCCCTCTTTCCCCGCTGCTCCCCCCACTTCCCGCCCTCTGCAAATCCCTCCACGGGTCCCAATTCCCCAGCGCATCCCAAATTTAAATTTCTAACATTGACTTACAAAGCCCCTCGCCAACTGTCCCCCCCCATATATCTCTGAACCCAATCTCCCCCAATCCCAAAAAAAAAAACCAACTCAAAATTTTCGATCCTCCAAAGAAACCCCCCCTTTCCTCCACACTTTTACATTCCCATCTAACCGACTGCAAGACTTCACCAGAGCATCCCCCATCCTCTTTGGGAAAATTTTTCACCTCAAAACGTCCGACGTCCCCTACACTCGGAACCTTCAAACGGAACCTGAAATCCAATCTCTTCAGAACAGCCTACAGACTGCAATGACCACGGCACCACGTCACCACCACTGGACCTGGTGCTCCACCATCACCCGAGCAGACCCAACCTACTGTCTCTTTCCCCATTTCCATGTAGAATGTAAGCCTGCAAGGGCTGGGTCCTCTTTCCCCTCTGTACCAGTCTGTCACTGTTAGTTTGTTCATTGCATTTTTTACTTATTTGTATGTAACCCCTTCTCATGTACAGCACCTTGGAATCAATGGTGCTCTATAAATAAATAAATAATAATAATTATAATACTGACATGTCAGTTTTATCATAAAGTAATTGTGATAAAAAAAAATTGTGGAATTGCAATTTCACCGCACTTGGATTTTTTATCACATTACACTATGTACACTATGTGGTAAAATCAATTGTGTAATTCAAAATACAACCAGACCCACAAAAAACAAGCTCTCATAAGGCTGAATTGATGGAAAAAATTTGTTATGGCTCTTGGAAAAAAGCTGAGAAAAAAGCGAAACTGGAAAATCACCAGGTGGTGAAGGGGTTAAAGTAAGGGCACAAATAGTTATAAAGTTTATGGAAATGGTTAACCCCCTCAAGGTCTTGACCTTTGAAATACAGCTTTTTGTTTCATCATTGTATTCCAAAAACATTAATATTTTTTATTTTTGCTTGATTTAGCTGCATGAGGAATAGTTTTTTGCGAGATGAGTTGCATTTGTTAGTGGCACCATTTTGGTTACATTATTATTATTTATTATTATAGTGCCATTTATTCTCTGGCACATTACATGTGAAAAAGAGCATACATAGACAAGTACAGTAATTATGAGCAATAGAACGCACTGACAGGTACATAAGGAGAGAGAACCCTGCCCATGAGGGCTCACAGTCTACAAGAGATGGGTGAGGATACAGTAGATGAGGAGAGAGGACCTGGCCCACAAGGGCTCACAGTCTACAAGGGATGGATGAGGATACAGTAGATGAGGAGAGAGGATCCTGCCCATGAGGGCTCATAGTCTACAGGGGATGGGTGAGGATACAGTAGGTGAGGAGAGAGGACACTGCCCATGAGGGCTCACAGTCTACAGGGATGGGTGAGGATACAGTAGGTGAGGAGAGAGGACATTGCCCATGAGAGCTCACAGTCTACAAGAGATGGGTGAGGATACAATAGATGAGGAGAGAGGACCTGGCCCACAAGGGCTCACAGTCTACAAGGGATGGATGAGGATACAGTAGATGAGGAGAGAGGATCCTGCCCATGAGGGCTCATAGTCTACAGGGGATGGGTGAGGATACAGTAGGTGAGGAGAGAGGACACTGCCCATGAGGGCTCACAGTCTACAGGGGATGGGTGAGGATACAGTAGGTGAGGAGAGAGGACCCTTCCCATGAGAGCTTATGAATGGGTGAGGATACAGTAGGGGGTGGAGAGGGTCGTATAACATATACAGTATATACTCTAGTATAAGCCCAGTTTTTCAGCACAATTTTTGTCAGTGTACAGGCTGAGTGGGGGGGGGGGGCGGTGATTGGGGGCTGGAGAAGGCGTGGGAGGCTGCAATAGGCGTGGGCGGTCACGTGGGCCCCTCATTAGTGCAATGCAATATGCATTGCATCCCTGTGTCAATCAGCATCATGGGAAGCGGTGTATATTACATTGCACTATACATACTCGGTTCCCCCCATAGCTGCTATTTGGACCCCATGCTGGTGCTCACCACAAAATAACAAAATTCTTACTCCCCTTCTGATGATCCTCTGTACTGTCTACGGGTACCGTGCGTCCTCCCTCCGGTCTTCCGGCTTCTAATCATGTGACTGCGGCGCAGCAGCGATGACATCATTGAAGCGCCGGTCACATGATTACAAGCCAGCAGACCAGAGGGAGGATACACGGAGCCCGCAGACAGTGCAGAGAATCATCGGAAGGTGAGTAAGAAGGTTGTTATTTTATGGTGAGCACCAGCATAGGGCCCTATACAAATTGAGAGGGCTCCTATATCAGCGATGGGGGAGTTATACCAGGGATGAGGGAGCTATACCAGGGATGAGGGAGCTATACCAGGGATGGGGAGAGCTATACCAGGGATGGGGGAGCTATACCAGGGATGGGGGAGCTATAGAAGAGATGGGGCGCTGTACCAGCGATGGGGGCCATATATCTGTGATGTGGGCGCTATACCAGTGATGGGGGGCTATATACAGTAATGAAGAGCTATATACCAGTGATGGAGGCCATATACCAATGATGGAGGCTATATAACAGTGATGAGGGGCTATATACCAATGATGGGGGCTATGTACTGTGATGGGGGATATATGCCAGTAATGGGGCCATATACTGTGATTGCTGAGATATATGCCAGTGATGTTTCCGCTATATACCAGTGATGGAGGCATGATATTATGAGGGGCTATATATAGTGTATATACATGGCTTTATACACCATTATGAGGGGCTATCTACAGTGATGACGGGTTATATACCAGGATCAGGGGGTGCTGCATTTCCCACCCTAGGCTTATACTCGAGTCAACAGGTTTCCCCAGTTTTTGGGGATAAAATGAATGGCCTCATCTTATACTCGGGTCAGCTTATACTCGAGTATATATGGTATACATATAATGTATTGCTTTCATTAGCTATTGACAAGGAAAAATAGAAAAGAATTAGCAATTTAGTTGTTTTTTTGTCATTTTTAATTTTATGTTATTCATGTGCAGCACATATAGAGTATTGACTTCATTCTATGGGTCAGTTTAATCATGGCAATAATAAATGTATACAATTAACACATATTTTTATTTCTTTTGTACATTAAATACACTGTCTGAAGCTAAATTATTTATTTTTGTGTGGCCATACTCTGAGTTCTATAAATTGTACAATAATTGGGGCTGTATGAAAGCTTATTTTTTGTGACATGATGTAATTTTTCAATACGTACTTTTTGATCACTTTTTATTTAATTTTTGATGAAGCAAGATAAACAAAGATTGTGATTTTGGTATTTTTTTTATTTAGTTTATGCAGGATTCAGGATAAATAATGATATTGTTACAATATGCATGATTACTGATGCAATACTAATAATTATGTGACTTTTTCCAGATAAAACCAATTTTTTACTAGGAAAACTTTTTGATATTTGTATTTACAATTTAAGAAAAAAAAATGTACATAAAAAAAAATAAATGAAAATTTGAAATTATGGTAAGTTTTTTTTTTTGCTATGTTTCCTAAAGTGACATCAACACTTGACTCTTATGATCACATAAGTAATAATCTGTGCTAGGTATGTAGTGTAGTTCCTTAGCTCATCCAGTACAAGATTGACAGGAAGCCTATCAGCCCTCGGATCCACCGGGATCCAATAAGCTGTTGTGTATTACAGATCCAGAGGCCATTGTCAGAGCTATGATTTGCCTACGGCATGTTTTAAATAGATGCAATAATGATTTAAAAGCGATGCTTAGGATTTTTTTTACTCTAATATTGTAATTTGATTACAGATCAGTGTAGTTACTAGCTGACAGTTTTAACCCTACTGCAAAAACCATCTGCTTAAAATGTAGTTTGTCAGTATTGTGCTATACTTACATGTCTCTATAACCTGACGTCGAAATATATATTACAGTTGTGGCCAAAAGTATTGACACCCCTGCAATTCTGTCAAATAATACTCAGTTTCTTCCTGAAAATAATTGCAATCACAAATTCTTTGGTATTATTATCTTCATTTAATTTGTCTTCAATGAAAAAACACAAAAAAAATTGTCCTAAAGCCAAATTGGATATAATTCTACACCAAACATAAAAAGGGGGTGGACAAAAGTATTGGCACTGTTAGAAAAATCATGTGATGCTTCTCTAATTTGTGTAATTAACAGCACCTGTAACTTACCTGTGGCACCTAACAGGTGTTGGCAATAACTAAATCACACTTGCAGCCAGTTGACATGGATTAAAGTTGACTCAACCTCTGCCCTGTGTCCTTGTGTGTACCACATTGAGCATGGAAAAAAGAAAGAAGACCAAAGAACTGTCTGAGGATTTGAGAAACCAAATTGTGAGGAAGCATGAGCAATCTCAAGGGTACAAGTCCATCTCCAAAGACCTGAATGTTCCTGTGTGTACCGTGCACAGTGTCATCAAGAAGTTTAAAGCCCATGGCTCTGTGGCTAACCTCCCTAGATGTGGACGGAAAAGAAATATTGACGAGAGATTTCAATGCAAGATTGTGTGGATGGTGGATAAAGAACCTCGACTAACATCCAAACAAGTTCAAGCTGCCCTGCTGTCCGAGGGTACAACAATGTCAACCCGTACTATCCGTCGGCGTCTGAATGAAAAGGGACTGTATGGTAGGAGACCCAGGAAGACCCCACTTCTTACCCCGAGACATAAAAAAGCCAGGCAGGAGTTTGCCAAAACTTACCTGAGAAAGCCTACAACATTTTGGAAGAATGTTCTCTGGTCAGATGAGACAAAAGTAGAGCTTTTTGGGCAAAGGCATCAACATAAAGTTTACAGGAGAAAAAAGAGGCATTCAAGAAAAGAACACGGTCCCTCCAGTCAAACATGGCGGAGGTTCGCTGATGTTTTGGGGTTGCTTTGCTGCCTCTGGCACTGGACTGCTTGACCGTGTGCATGGCATTATGAAGTCTGAAGACTACCAA
Organism: Allobates femoralis; assembly: GCA_033576535.1. Classification (NCBI taxonomy): domain Eukaryota; kingdom Metazoa; phylum Chordata; class Amphibia; order Anura; family Aromobatidae; genus Allobates; species Allobates femoralis. Next base: position 119,939,116 of record JARQOC010000003.1, read on the forward strand.
CAAATTTTGCAGCATAATGTAGGGCCCAGTGTGAGAAAGCTGGGTCTCCCTCAGAGGTCATGGGTCTTCCAGCAGAACAATACAGACCCATTTTTGGAGTTTTGTGTGAAATGATCAATGTTTTGCTTTTTGCTTCATTCTCTTTTGTGTTTTTTCATTTAAGACAAATTAAATGAAGATAATAATACCAAAGAATTTGTGATTGCAATCATTTTCAGTAAGAAACTGAGTATTTTCTGACAGAATTGCAGGGGTGTCAATACTTTTGGCCACAACTTTACATACTGCCATTTTTAGATCTCTCCACAGGTGTTCTATGGGATTCAGGTCTGGACTCATTGCAGGCCACCTTAGAAGTCTCCATTGCTTTCTCTCAAACCATTTTCTAATGCTTTTTGAATTGTGTTTTGGGTCTCTGTTCTGCTGGAAGACCCATGACCTCTGAGGGAGACCCAGCTTTCTCACACTGGGTTTTACATTATGCTGCAAAATTTGTTGGTAGTCTCCAGACTTCATAATGCCATGCACACGGTCAAGCAGTCCAGTGCCAGAGGCAGCAAAGCAACCCCAAAACATCAGGGAACCTCCGCCATGTTTGACTGTAGGGACCTTGTTCTTTTCTTTGAATGCCTCTTTTTTTCTCCTGTAAACTCTATGTTGATGCCTTTGCCCAAAAAGCTCTACTTTTGTCTCATCTGACCAGAGAACGTTCTTCCAAAACGTTTTAGGCTTTCTCAGGTAAGTTTTGGCAAACTCCAGCCTGGCTTTTTTATGTCTCAGGGTAAGAAGTGGGGTCTTCCTGGATCTCCTACCATACAGTCTTTTTTCATTCAGACGCCGACGGATAGTACACGTTGACGCTGTTGTACCCTCGGGCTGCAGGGCAGCTTGAACTTGTTTGGATGTTAGTCGAGTTTCTTTATCCACCATCCGCACAATCTTGCGTTGAAATCTCTTGTCAATTTTTCTTTTCCGTCCACATCTAGCGAGGTTAGCCACAGTGCCATGGACTTTAAACTTCTTAATGACAATGCGCACGGTAGACACAGGAACATTCAGGTCTTTGGAGATGGACTTGTACCCTTGAGATTGCTCATGCTTCCTCACAATTTGGTTTCTCAAATCCTCAGACAGTTCTTTGGTCTTCTTTCTTTTCTCCATGCTCAATGTGGTACACACAAGGACACAGGACAGAACTTGAGTCAACTTTAATCCATGTCAACTGGCTGCAAGTGTGATTTAGTTATTGCCAACACCTGTTAGGAGCCACAGGTAAGTTACAGGTGCTGTTAATTACACAAATTAGAGAAGCGTCACATGATTTTTCTAACAGTGCCAATACTTTTGTCCACCCCCTTTTTTATATTTAGTGTGGAATTATATCCAATTTGGCTTTAGGACAATTCTTTTTGTGTTTTTTATTGAAGACAAATTAAATGAAGATAATAATACCAAAGAATTTGTGATTGCAATCATTTTCAGGAAGAAACTGAGTATTATCTGACAGAATTGCAGGGGTGTCAATACTTTTGGCCACAACTGTATTTATTTAGAAAAATGTTTATATATAAAGAAAAGCCTGACAGCACCCAAGAGAGGCAGTGTGTTAGGCAGGTCTCATCAGATAAAGGTCACCTTGTTGCTGTTGATGGGATTACATCTATAGCCATATATCCATCAAGAGCCTTACCTTTTTTTTAGGAAAAGTTTTAAATCTTTATTTCTAAATTTTTACCTAGGTCTAATACATCTGTCTAGTGCAAACACATGTGTAGGCATTTGCAGTGTGCTGTGCGATTGTGAATTTCATATATATATATATATATATATATATATATACCATATATACTCGTGTATAAGCCGACCCCCCTACTTTTGCCCCCAAAACCTGGGAAAACCTATTGACTCGTGTATAAGCCGAGGGTGGACCCCAGCACAGGTATACAGCCCCCAGCAGTGTGGTATACAGCAGCCTCCCCAGTGGTATATACAGCCCCAGTGGTAGTATCCAGCAGCCCCAGAGGTATATGCAGCCCCAGTGGCAGTATCCAGCAGCCCCAGAAGTATATACAGCCCCAGTGGTAGTATCCAGTAGCCCCAGAGGTATATACAGCCCCAGTGGCAGTATCCAGCAGCCCCAGAAGTATATACAGCCCCAGTGGTAGTATCCAGTAGCCCCAGAGGTATATACAGCCCCAGTGGTAGTATACAGTAGCCATAGAGGTATATACAGCCCCAGTGGTAGTATCCAGTAGCCCCAGAGGTATATACAGCCCCAGTGGTAGTATCCAGCAGCCCCAGAAGTATATACAGCAGCCCCAGAGGTATGGCTTATATTGGCAGCCAGCCTACTTACATACACATACCCATACATACACACATATATACACACACACACACACACACACACATACACATATATACACATACACACACACATACACACAGCTTCCTACCTTGTCCTCCCGTTCTGCTGTGCCTTCCGGTGTCCTCCGTGCTCCGTTCCCGGTCTGCTGGGCCTTGTGGTTCCTCCTGGTTCCTCCTCCTTCGGTTCCATCATGGGGGCTGCCATCTTGCTTCTTCTCTCCGCCCCCGGCCAGTGATGTCAGAGCAGGCCGCGCTGTGATTGGCTAGCACCCGTGACATGTGATCACGGGTGCTAGCCAATCACAGCGCGGCCTGCTCTGACATCACTGGCCGGGGGCGGAGAGAAGAAGCAAGATGGCAGCCCCCATGATGGAACCGAAGGAGGAGGAACCAGGAGGAACCACAAGGCCCAGCAGACCGGGAACGGAGCACGGAAGACACCGGAACGCACTGCAGAACGGGGGACAAGGTAAGAAATACTCTGCAGCGCTCCCCCACCCCCCGCACCCCCTCCCACCATAGGATTACCGTATTGATCCGTGTATAAGCCGAGGGGGGGACTTTTCAGCCCATTTTTTGGGCTGAAAAACTCGGCTTATACACGAGTATATACGGTATACATATATATATGCTAGATGGTGGCCCGATTCTAACGCATCGGTTATTCTATAATATGTATGTAGTTTATTTATGAAGATTTAAGAATAATACAATGTGTAGCTGGGTTTAAATCCCGCGCCAATATCGCTGATTGGTCGCAGACAGATGGCACGACCAATCAGCGACGCGGGATTTCCGTTACAGACAAACAGACAGAATTAGATGATTATATAGTAGATACCTACAGCAGTGTTGGTGTTCGGCGGTGTCGGTGTACAGCAAAGTCAGTGTGCGGCAAAGTCAGTGTGCGGCAAAGTCAGTGTACAGTAGTATCAGTGTTGTGCGGCGGTGTCGCTATGCAGCAGTGTCGGTGTGCAGAAGTGACTGTGTGCAGCAGCCGGGGGCAGGATACAGTGGGGCAGGACGGAGTGGGGCAAGATGGAGTGGGAGCAGAGCAGGGGCAGGATGGAGTGGGGCAGGACGAAGAGGGAGCAGGGGCAGGATGGAGTGGGGCAGGAAGGAGTGGGGCAGGTTGGAATGGGGCAGGACGAAGAGGGAGCAGAGCAGGGGCAGGATAGAGTGGGGCAGAATAGAGTGCAGGCGCCCCCCTCTATTCTCACCCCCAGGGCTGCAGCATCCAATGGACAACCTGAGCTGTAAGCTCAGGTGGCAGCAGAATAGGGGAGCAGCAATGCGGCAGGGGGGCGGCTCACAGAGCCTCCACCGCCCAGGGATTATGTACTGCCAATGCCTTCTCAGCTCTCGCCGACACCAATAGCACAAAACCCGCTGGCCCTGACAGCACCCCCTGTGCTCTTATCACTCACTCCAACTGGCTGTGATAGCACCCTCCCCCATCGCCCTTTTCTGTTTCCACCTGTGCCTGGCGGTTTCAGGTATCGGGTTTCACTCAGTGGAGCAGTCATGTGACAGGGCCCTGTCATAGGACCGCTCCACTGAGTGAAACCCGTTTAGGAAAGCGGAGACCTGGGGCTGAGTGTGACCGGGAAGAGCGCGGCGTCCTGTGCTTCACTGGGGAACGGCCGTCAGATGGAGGGGGGATTCCATAGCTCCATCCTCTTCCAAATCACACGGTACAGTGGCGGGATGTGCAGGGGCTGAGTACAATGCTGCGTCCTCATACTGCGCCGGAGGAGCGGGGGGAGGCTGTGAGGAGAGCCGCGCGGCTCATTTGCATACTGGCCACTTCCGTCTGCGGCGCGCGATTTCGGCTTCAGAAGGAAGTGGCCATTAGACAATTTATATATATACAGTATGTGTGTGTGTGTGTGAAATATATACCGTACATACATATATATATATATATATATATATATATATATTATATACACACACACAAAATTTTTTATTTTTATATATAAATATATATGCATATATATATATATATATATATATATATACACAACAATATATATATAGTCAAAGGGCACATGCAGGCTGAAAAATTCCCAGTTTTTGCTGTTCAATTGAAGGTATCACTGGCATACAGTTGTACCTACAGACACTATGTAGTCTTCTAAGCCAGAATCCTCCTGCTACATGATGATAAAGCAGGGAGAGAACATTAAACCATGCCCCTCTAGCTACAGATTATCTCCGCGAGAAGAAGGATCTGGCATATTGAAATACAAAAATCCCATCCAAAAGCAGAGCTTCATTTAGATTTAATGATCAGAGATTCATGTCAAAATCAGGATGTCCAGAACAGAAGCAAAATCATCAGGCAAGTGAATGGATTAAAAAAAGCAGGGGCGAATGGATCCGTGTGGAACAGAGCTAGAAAAACTATAACTGGAAATAAGAAGAGGCTGCTACCCTATTTCTGTTTCACCATTAACTAGTTCTAGGATGTAATTAAATCCAAAAAAGAGATTTAAATAAAAATGATAATTTTATTAAATCTTTAATGAAAATTACACCATATTATATGATGAATAAACAGAGGTTACTAGAAAATATAGAGGCACCTGGACAAAAATACCAAGCTAAATTGTGCAGTGAATATACTTTAAAACAATAATTCATTTGCATATACAAGGGTTGAATGGAAACTAATGCCTCCACCTTCATATCTTGGGTTTCGATGTGAATATTTTAATAAATCAAAAGCAGAAAAAATCCTTATAATGTGTTCTTTAATTACAGATATTCACTTTTCCACAATTTTCAGAAGCTGTCATGGAACAAGTCCACACTTTGTTTCCCCAACCAGCCTCATGCTTGCAATTTCTTTCTGAGTGATACTATGATCATTCTGAATAAGTCTGTCAACGTTTTGCATTTTAACTCAGTGATTGCTGTCACTGGACGTCCAACTTTTTCTGCATCATGCAAGTCAGACATTCCCGGCTCATCATCTTTAAACCTACTGGCCCAACAACACACAATGCTCATATCAACACAATCACCATAAACGGTTTGCATTCTCTGATTAATTTCCTTTGAGGTGACACCTTCTGCTCTTAAGATTTCAATGACAGCATGTTGCTTAAATCATATTGTCAATCTGGGCAGGGTTCCATTCTTTAAACTGTAATGTCACGAAGACTTAGTCAGAACCTGCAGCTCTCTGGCGCCCTCTTATCCTGCTGGTCACATCCGATATTGCCAGAGGATAAGAAAGAAACCCAGCTGCCCGAATTTATATTGTATACTGCGACATGTGATGTGACAGGATGTATATATATACCGCCAGTTCCTGCCAGGAACGTATATATAACCCGATCCAGTCACCCTCAGGCCCACAATATCACATAAATACAAAAGGTTATGCTGCCACCACCGATCTCTTTAAGGTGGATCGGTCACCTGTTCTGGTAATGTGTAAAAGCGGGGTTTGCATGTCAGATCGTCATAGAACAAGAAGAACGAAACTAGTAAATTATAATATTTTACTCCCAAAGTTGGCAGTGCTTATAAAAAGATATACAAGATATTACACCAGAGACAATGTACATATATGTATAAACAGTTATTAAAATAAAAGGGATAAAGTAAGAAATTGCCAGACCTAGCCATGCGATGACAAACTTAGATCTGTTGGGGGGGGCGGTTCCCCAGAAAGTATGATTCCTCCACACAGCAATAGTGTCCTGCTGTGTCCGTGCCCAGGGTGAAATCAGCCCAAACATGGCTGCTCTAGTCTTAATAAAGGCAATGGAACTTCAGCCCCCACCTCGTAGGTTCCCCTTCCTTGGTGGGATGCTACTCTGAGACCCTCCTCTTTCACCATGCTTAATAAACCTTCATTCTTCTTATCTGGGTATCTATGATACACACCTCATGTTTTCTTTCATTCATATTCAGAGAATATTGATACCAAATATGACATATTCATGATGTTCAGAACGCTAGTACTCCTTTCCCAGGTTCCTGAGTGTTACATAGATATACAAGACATATCATTAAATACGGAAAAATATGAATAATCTAAAAATTTGAATTAGGTGTTTGTGGCTTGAATGGGTCTTATGAAATTCGACATTAACAAAACTGTGGGTTCAAACAAAGAGGTTCTGGAGGGAAAAGAGAAGATGCATCCAGTTTAGCATTGGTATTTACGACTCGTCGTAAAGATTCCTACTGGAGGAGGGTGAAGCAAAAGTCTATGCATGTTATATCTATATAATACCGTATTTTTCGCTTTATAAGACGCACCTGATTATAAGGCGCACCCCCAAATTTAGTGAAGGAAAAGAGAAAAAAATTATTTTTAATGTTAAATGAGGTCTGTCTAATAATGCCAGTGTCTGTCTTATAAACTGATTGTATGTCCCCTATCCTGGTACATTTGTCTCCATTCTGGTATATGTGCCCCCTCCTTATATATGGTCCCCCTCCTGGTATCCATGCCCACATCCTGGTATATGTGCCCCCTCCTGGTATGCATGCTCCCATCCTGGTATATATGCCCCTTCCTGATATATGGTATATGCCACCATGCTGGTGTCCATGCCCCCATCCTGGTTTCCATGCCGCCATCCATTATTTATGTCCCCCCTCCTGATATATGTCCCAAAATGGGGGACATACATCCTGGTACATAGCCCCCCAAGTCTTACCAAGGGAGCCACGGAGGTTGGGGGCCAAGGCAGGGGCTGTCGGGGTGTCGAGCCGGTCTCCGGTGGGCCACGGAGGTTGGGGGCCAAGGCAGGGGCTGCAGGGGTGCTGCGCCGGTCTCCGGTGGGCACTGTCATTATTATTTCCCAGCATGCATTGCAAGTTTGGCAATGCATGCTCTAGTGTCTAAAAATAGCCACGGATCGCAGTCTGCGCATGCGCCGCAGGCATTTTCTTGAAGTCTGGAAAATAGAATATATGAAAATGGTCGCGGCGCAAGTGCAGACCGCGGCCATTTCTAGACACTAGAACATGGTAGGCAATGCATGCTGGCAAATAATAATGGCGGCGCCCACTGGAGACTGGCACAACACCCCCGCAGCTTCTGCCTTGGTCCCCAACCTCCGTGGCCCCGTGACAACCGCATCGGACACCCCCGCTATACCCCTCCCCCACCCCGCCCCCCTCGGTAAGATTTTTCTTTTTTTTTTTTTTGGTTAAATCAATGTTTATTAGCATTCCAAATAAAGAAATAACACATGTTGCTACTATACGTGTGCAAAGCATGGATGCAGTAAGTTTTACATATATCAAAAATACATAAACCATGAATACTCAAACTCGTATTGTAAAATACACTCATCCTGGTGTATTTATAAAATGTCTAAGACAAAATAACATTTTTAACATGTTAAAGAGAAATAAAATAGAAGAGAAAGAAAAGAAAAGAGAGAAAAGAAAAAGGGGGGGAGAAGTAGAGGTAGGGGAGGGGAGGGGGCCGAGCGTGGCTTCTCCTCAAACCTAGGTCAAGGCCGAGGTCCTCTCGAGTTTTGTTGTTGGGGTTCATCTAGAGAGTAGTTATTCATCATCCCATTGTTTTAACCAGTCTTTCAACTCCTGTGTTTCTCTGAACATGATCCAGGGAGCCCATAAGGCGCAGTGTCTATCAGCTGCAGCTGGACCTGGAAGAGACTGAGACGCCAGTTCCTCTAATCTACAAACATCATTAAGTTCTGTTACTAATTCAAGTCTAGAGGGTCGTCTGGTACGTTTCCACCACCTAGGTATTAAGCGTCTTGCGGACGTTAGAAAGTATCTGAGCAAATCTTTTTTGAATTTCGCTATGGACATAGGTGATCTGTTCAGTAAGGCTAAGTCTGCTGAGAATTGTACATCGTTAGACATAACCTTGTTATATAGTATGTTGACTTCCCTCCAGAAGGGGACTATTAAGGAGCACCCCCACCAAACGTGTATGTAGGTACCCTCATCACGCTCACACCGCCAACACCTGTCCGATGCCGTGGGAAATATCGCGTGGACGTCTGCCGGGCATCTGTACCACCTCGCCACCACCTTATAGTTTCTCTCCTTTGACATTGCTGTTGACGATGATTTGTATGTAAAAAGATGTATTTTCTCCCAGTCCAAAGTATTTAGCTTTAATCCCAGATCCCTTTCCCACTCCCCCCGAAACCTGATGGGCCCGGGCGCAGATCTGCCACGGTGATCCGCCAGAACACGGTACAGCGTAGATATGGCATGTGGAACGTGAGACTTACTCAAACATAGTTGTTCAAACCCTAGGAGGGGACGAGTGATGGCTTCTAGGGGTAGAGTTTTGATGTAGTTTTTGAATCTGGCGTATGTAAACCAAGCCCCTCTAGGTGTGGGGCTTTCCGGGTAGATTATATGTATGGGTTTGATTCCCTCCCGAGAAACAAAGTCTCTGAGTATCGGATATGATTGTCTAGTGATGTTTAGAAATGAGGGATCCCTGTGATCTATCTGAAAGGAGGGGTTTCCGTATATTGGGGTGAGAGGTCCGGGGTGGGATGTCAATTGCAAGGACTTGTTTTGGATCAAGAAGGAGCTATGAAGTTGGCTGGTTAAAAAGGAAGGGTCCCTAGCGCGTATGGTGCCAGGCATCCATACCATTGCCAGGGGAATGTCTTCCTGTCCTCCCACTTCTATTTCCACCCAACGTTTCCGCTCTCCTGAATCAAACAGGTCTAATATGCATCTATCGATTGCTGCGTAATGATAAAGAGTGAAGTCGGGGACCAGGGAGGTTGCATCTGACAGAGCTCCCTGCCACACTCCACCATCCGAGCCATCCAGCCTCAGAGAACACATAATCTGCCATCAAAGATACACCAGCTGCAGCCCACAACACCAGGGACACAGAGGATCTGGATCTTAAAGCCTACAGAGAATCTAATCTCTCGCCTCAGGTTGGTGAATGCTGCACTCCCCCTCCCTGCTTCAGACTGTCTGAATTCCTCCCTGCTCCTGGACACCTAACACTGCCAGCCTGCAAATCCCTGTTACATACTGTTTTATCATCGGGGCTCTGTGAGGGTGAGGAGACTCCATCAAATCAGCAGGGAGCAGAGATAAGATAAGAGAAGTGCGGAACCAGAGAGAGAGAAGCTAATTTCTGCCCATGCAGCCATTAATGAGGGACACAGACAGTGCTCACATCAGTTAAGATACATAGAGGTGCTGCAGGGCTTCAATGCTGCTGGCCCCAGCACTTAAAACTGCTCAGAGGCTCCCAGACAACTCAAGATAACAGCTAGTGTTGCCAGGACTGTTTTGCTCTCTAATTTCTGGTGGCTGAAGGCACTGCTACCATCAAACATACAGACTTCACCTCTGCAGCTGCTTGGAAAAGAGCCCCTATTGTCATCTAGGGAGCATTGCTGAAACTATTGGTGACAGGAGGGACTGCTCTGGAGTTGCACTGAGGGAGGCAAGCTCTGCCTCATATAATCTCCTGGCAATTATAACACCGCGGCCCTTACAGGACCTTATAACTCTGATCCCAGAGTATATATAAGTGGCTGGCATCACACTTGTCATCGCAGGGACATCCTGACTCGCTGTGAACTACTACAGAGCAGATTTCATCCATGTGCTGTGGGACTCTGATCCCTGTACATAAAGACATTCTTTACACCAACCTTTCCCCTCTCATATAGGATTACAGCACCACTGCTCTACAGCCTCTGCAGCATTCAGATTTATTAACTCTTTGTCAACTCCTGAGGTGCTAAATGCCATACGGTCCTATAATGTAACATCTTCTGGATCTCCACACACTTACTACTTCTCTGTGACTATGGATATATAAAATCATGTAAAGTCTCTTGAATATGCAGTAGAGGCTAACTGGTTATAAGAACCACATATGGACTTCCGGTTTCCGGCCTGATGGGAGAGGGAGGAAGGGACTGAGCTCCCAGAGCCCGAGACTCCACACCCGATTCAAAGGCGAGAATCCGCCGCCAAACGCTACCGGAGTCACGCTCCCCTATTCTCATACTACCCCTGCATGCATCGGTGGCTCCGGAGCACCGGCACCAGGCGGGTAACGGCGGGGATGGCGACGAGAAACTCCGGGCCCCCCTCCAAGATGGCGCAGAGCGGAGTAGGAAGCAGGGGCAAGGAGGCGGCGTGTAAACAACAGCCCCGTTCGCAGGGTAAAGATCCCGGTGTCCATCCTGGCCGGAGCAGCAGTGGGAGAGGTGAGACTAAGGAGCAGGCGGAGGGGCTGAATCCTGAACACACCATTGACTATAAGTTGCTGGCCACAGAAGTCTCAGCACAGTTGGTGGGAGAGCTGAAGCAGACTTTCAGGGCTTTAGTGCAGGAGCTGCTGCAAGATTCCCTCACTGACATTAGAGAGGAGTCTGCAGCTCAAGAGGCCAGAATAACAGCACTGGAGCAGAGAGTGTCAGATGCTGAAGACAGGATGACATGGCTGGAACAACAAGTCTCAGAATACAAGGATAGGGAAGAACGCACAATTAATAAATTGGAGGACCTGGAGAACCGGTCTCGCCGGAACAACCTGCGACTGATAGGGCTCCCTGAGTCCATCACCCCCACGGCCCTGCTAGATATCTTTGAGACTGAACTCCCCCAGATTCTCGGAAGTAGGGGCTCCTGTATGGTGGAAAGGGCACACCGGATAGGTCCCCCACCAGACCGTCCCGCCAAAGCGAGCACAGCGGCCCAAGAGAAAGTGAAGCCGCGACAGGCTATTGCTCGCTACTTAAACTACAGGGACAAGGAAAACCTTCTGCGCGCATATAAGAGCTCGAGGGCCCCACTGATACTTCATGGACATAAGGTTCTGCTATTTGGTGATTACTCTCCTGAAGTGGCAAAGAAACGGAGAGCCTTTGGGGAAGCATGCAGTATACTTTACAAGCGCAATATACGCTTTCAGCTACTATATCCAGCCGTATTAAAGTACAGGGGTCCGGACGGTTCCATCAGGGTGCACCACAGCCCGGGGGAGGCCATCAGGAGCCTGACACAACGGAGCCCGGTGGGAAGTCATGACGGAGGACAACGGAGCCGACATTCAGGAGCCCGGAGAGACAATGAGGATCTTCGCCCAGGGACCCCAACGGCTAGAGAGGACTCTCCTCGCTGGTCGGCTGGGAGGGGAAGTCCGGGATCTAACTCACCGAAGGAGCAAAGGACTGTGCGACGTGATGGTAGTGAAGGGAGAAGGCGCCCTTCAGGGACAAATGGATCACTAGTGGAGGACAATCGAGAGGAGTCCTAATTTGGTGATTTTTTTTCCCTTTTTCTTTTACTATTTTTTCAATACTTTTATACCGGAGATGATTGTTGTCAGAACTCCTAAACCCCAAGCCCTGGCCTGGACGGTTTAGTGGCGTTCAACCCGGACGCCTCGCCAGATGCGGGGGGTACGATATGATACGGTATAACACTGACGATATGTGATAATAGACTTTAGTGCACGGTATTACTTATCTTCCTGCATACTGGAGTCACAGGGCGGGAGCTGAAAAGGAGAGCGCCCTTCAGAATATGGAAGTCCATAACTTGTATTTGGGGAACTGTTGGTTTGGGAAAAGTCGGGTGAGAAGGGGGTTTTATGTGGGTACGGGGGTTGGGATGTGGCCTCTTAGCCACCTGTTAAAAAGCTGTTGGGGTTATAAGGTTTGGGTTATCTTGAAGTTTCAGCCACTGTATATACTCTGTTTGTTATGTGTTGTATGGATGGAGTCCTCTCGAAACACGATGGCGTTTACTATGACCCACCCAATGACAATTGATAATGGTTAATCTACTGTCCTGGAACGTTAAGGGCCTTAGGTCACCGGAGAAACGTTCCATGATACTTAATCATCTTAAGAGGTTGAAAGTGGACATTGCTCTACTTCAGGAGACACATCTCCAAGATACGGAATTTTTTAGGATGCATAGACTCTGGGTGGGGGCGGTATATGGATCAGGAGCAATAGGGAGGAAGGCGGGAGTACTGGTACTGATTCATAAAAATTTCCCTTACACTATAGTCTCCGAGACCAAAGATGATGAAGGTAGATATGTGCGATTGGTTATAGATAGCCCGACTGGACGGTTTAGTGTTACTAATATATATGCTCCCAACCAGTCACAAGATGCTTTTTTCTCCCAACTACAGGTAAAACTATTAGAGGACACAGAGCACCTTAGGATAGTGGGGGGAGACTTCAATTCAGTGTTCTTTGAAGGCGCTGACCGACGAAGTGAAAAGACGGTGACCGGTTCTAATCTAGATGGGCAGACGTCAGGCTTGCTGCAGACACTAGCTGAGGGACTGGCCCTACATGATGTGTGGCGATTGCACCACCCCACTGAACAAGAATTTACTCACTTCTCCCATGCCCACGGGTCGTGGTCACGCTTAGATCTATTTCTGATCAGCAATCAATTGCTATCTAGAGTGGTCAAAATAAACATTGAACCTATGGTTATCTCTGATCACAACCCTGTGGTAATGGAAATACGTGATGAGCATCCAAGGGGATCTGACTTTATATGGCGCTTCCCATCTTACTTGAGAAAGGACAGTAACTTTGACAGACTCTTGGGGGAGTGGTGGTCTGACTTCGCTCTTAACAACGCAACCCATGTGACAGATCCTAAACTATATTGGGAGACGAGCAAAGCGGTGATGAGGGGGAAAATATTGGCTTATACTAGCACTCAAAAGAAAAGAACATTTACTCAGTTTCAATTAGCCAGCAACAAAGTGAGAGATGCACATAAGGAATTTCAAAACAATCCTTCACCGACATCGAAAGAGGAATGGCTGGGAGCTAAGAGGGAATTTGATGTATGGGCTAAACGGAGAGAAATGTGGAGTAAAGATCAATGGGAGGTGGATCTCTATAGATTTGGCGACAAGGCGGGGAGGATATTGGCTAACTTGGCCAGAGGCAAAACTAAGCCCACGACATTTACCTCTTTATTAGATTTTGAAGGAAATACACTACATGACCCAAAAGACATCAACTCTCATTTAGGGGAATTCTTTGCTAAACTGTATAAGCAGGGCCCGGGGCACCATGAGATGGAGGCGGGAAGGGAGTGGCTTGAGAGGGTCACCTTGCCTGGTCTCACAGAAGATGACTTGGCTAGCTTGAACGCTGAGATATCTCTAACTGAAGTTCAAGCGACCATCAAGAACCTTGGTGCTCATAAGGCACCGGGTCCAGATGGTTTCACTGGAGACTACTACAAATCTCTGTGTGACAAGGTGGCCCCATGCCTAGTCTCTCTATTCAACGGCATTCTCGCGGGTGATAGTATCTCGAATTACACTAACACAGCACATATTAAGCTACTGCCGAAAGGTAACGTGGGCTCACCTGACCCGTCCAGCTATCGCCCCATCTCCCTGATTAATCAGGATCTAAAGATTATGGCCAAAATAATGGCAGATCGCCTGGCAGGACTACTTCCATCTCTTATTGACCCTCAACAGGCGGGATTTGTCAGGGGCAGATCGGCGGTGGGCAATATCAGACAAACCATGCTGGTATTGGATACCGTGAGTCATCGTGAGAATTTACATTCTGACCGTCCGGCGTTGGTACTGTTGGACGCCGAAAAGGCGTTCGACAGTGTCAATTTGCCGTGGCTGCACTTAGTCCTGGATAAGATAGGTTTACAGGGGGCATTCAGGACATTTTTAAGGATATTATATGAGAACCCGAGCGCAAGAATATGCACCCCCGGCTTTTTGTCCGCTCCTTTCCCTCTGAAGAGGGGACAAGACAGGGATGCCCTCTTTCGCCCTTGCTCTTCAATTTGGCCATTGAACCTCTAGCACGATACTTGAATGGTTCTAGTTCACATGAGGGTATTGATGTGGGAGGGGTAGTGTTGAAATCAGCACTATTTGCAGATGACGTCATTATATATATGAATAGACCGGAAAGAGACTTAGGTACACTACTTCAACATCTTCATACCTTTGAAACATTTTCAGGCTTTAGGCTCAACAAGGCTAAATGTGAGATACTACGTCTAGGGACACCACATCACAGACCAGGGAGAGAGGGGGGTGGACCAGCGGGAGAGATGGAGGGTATCCGAGTAAAGTCTCATCACATAAAATATCTGGGTATCATTCTTAGCAGCAACACAAATCTTATATATAGCCTGAACTTCACCCCATTAATTACTAAAATAACTCGAGAATTGGAGAGGTGGAGAGGTCTGCCGTTGACTCTTCTGGGAAGGTGCCATCTAATTAAAATGGTTAGTTTCGCCAGACTTATGTATCCGCTGCAAACTATACCACTGTTGCTTAAGAAAGCAGACGTTCATAAACTCAGCGCAGCGTTCTCCAACTTTCTCTGGAGGGGAAAAAGGGCCAGGATAGCCAGTCGTACCCTGATGCTCCCGAAACGAGAGGGGGGACTGAACTTCCCGGATGTCAGGGGCTATAACTTAGCTTGCCTACTGCGCCATGTTATTGACTGGCTCAGAGGGACTAGCAGATACTCTAATTATACAGCCGAGGCTGCGATGTGTAGACCCTGGGAACCGGCTAGTTTACTACATTCATCATGGTCCAATGTGCCCAAGTCCTTAAAGAACACAATCATCTATAGGGACACGGCCATGTGCTGGAAAGCGGTTAGAAAGAAGTTGATGATGGCGTGGAAAACGTCGAAATATCTTAACCCTTGGAGACACGTAGGATTTAGCTTGGGCAGAGAAAATGCCTTATTTGCAGCTTGGTTAGAGAAGGGGGTTCGAACACTGGGAGACCTCATCCACAAACCAGATAGGCGGTGGATGACGGAATCAGAGGTCCTGGAGAAATTCCAGTTGGGCCCTTTCCACATCATACAATACAGGCAGTTGCATCACCATGTTCTACGCCATCTACATAATGTTTCCCAGGAATGCAGACCCTCGTTATGGGATGACTGGTTGGGATCAGACCCTTTGACCATTAATGTGTCGTACATCTATAACAGCCTGAGGGAAACGACCTTAGCAATGAGGGAAGACACCACATTTAGCGGGTGGTCCAAGTATATACCAAGATCTGATATTGGAGATGTGATTAGAAGAGGATGGGAGGTCATGAGGAAGAATATAATTAACGAAAGATGGAGAGATGTGCAATATAGAATCATTCATAGGGCAATATATGGTTTTACTTTGCCTCCAACTGCAGGATTTCCAGACAGGCAACAAAATTGCCCGAAATGTGGCCAGTCAAAAACAGATATGGTGCATGGTTTATGGATGTGTGGAAAAGTACAGAAATTGTGGAAGCGGGTTGAAACCCTGGCGAGGGAGATCACAAGCACACATGTCACAATGGACATGTTGGCCTGGCTTCTCCATTTCCCGGTGTCTGGGGTATGGAATGGCAAATCTGCCCGAATACTTCATATACTGGCAATGGTCACCAAACGATTGCTTCTCCGCAACTGGCTCTCAGAGCACGTCCCAAGTATGTCAGGCATACTCAAGGATTTGAAGGCTGTAATGCATATAGAAAGCTTAGAAGCTGCGAGAGATAAAAACGCACTGACAGGGAAGTTCTTTGAAACATGGAGAGGGTTTATACTATCCAAGCTCTCTCCTACTGAGCTTCGAGCGGTGGTTCTTCCATTCGTGCAATCACCATGGTATCTGTTGGGAGAGCTGCAGGGGTCTTTGGGTGGGCTTCAGATATCTACAACCCCGGATGGAGCAGACCAGGAGTGGCAACCTATTTTCTTGGGGCCCTAAGTCTACTGGGGACCAAGGTCAATACTCAGTACTGTACATGAACATGGTTTATCGCCGTATGTTTTCAACTGGACTCTAGCGCTTTCGGCTGAAATCAAGGGTGGCTGAGGTTGGGGGGAGGGGGGATGGATTGTTTAATTGTTTATTTGTTTATTGGTCTATTCATTTGTTACCATACTGAAAACTCAATAAAAATATGTTACAAAAAAAAAAAAGAGTGAAGTCGGGGAGACTCAGACCCCCCTTATTTATTTTCTTATGTAAGAGAGTTAATGATATTCGGGGTTGACCATGTGACCATATGTATTTTATCATCAAGGTTTTCAATCTGGAGAAAAAGGCAGCTGGCAAGCGTATGGGCACCGTCTGATAAATGTATAATAAGCGAGGCAAAACGTCCATACGTATGGAGTGAATTCTCCCCAGCCAAGTCAGAGCCATCTTATTCCATTTAGTCATGTCCGACTGGATTCTTGATAGTAGGGTAGTATAATTTAGTTCATATAGTTGGTTGGGGTCGTTTGGTAACTTAATGCCTAAGTAGGTTATATAATCTCTACGCCATTCAAATGGGTAATCCCGCCTCAGCAATTCCATCAGTACCCCTGGAAGAGAAATATTCAGGAATTCTGATTTAGATGTATTAACCTTAAAATTGCTAAGGTGTCCAAATATGGATAATTCTTTTAAGGCATTTGGGATGCTGATCAGGGGGTTATTTAGGTATAATAACAAATCATCGGCGAAGAGGGCTAATTTATGGTCTTTGGTCCCCAGGGCCAGGCCCCTTATGGACGGATTCGCCCGAAGGGCACAGGCCAGGGCCTCCATACATAATATATATAGTAAAGGCGA
Organism: Allobates femoralis; assembly: GCA_033576535.1. Classification (NCBI taxonomy): domain Eukaryota; kingdom Metazoa; phylum Chordata; class Amphibia; order Anura; family Aromobatidae; genus Allobates; species Allobates femoralis. The sequence goes on from JARQOC010000003.1 coordinate 119,956,087, forward strand.
TAGGGGGCAGCCCTGGCGAGTTCCGTTTTTGATGGAGAATGCCTCCGATAAAGATCCATTGATCCTGAGCCTGGCCGAAGGGTGTGTATACAGTGCCCCAATACGATGAAGCATTACTGCATCAAGGCCCATATGTCGAAGGACTGCGAACATGAACCCCCAGTGCACCCTGTCAAACGCTTTCTCTGCGTCTAGTGACAGGATGCACATGGGGATCCCCCTCCTCCTGGCTGCGTCCACCACCGCCAAAGACCTGATAGTGTTGTCTCTTGCCTCTCTACCGGGGACGAAGCCCACCTGATCAGCATCTATTGCACCGGGGAGGAGATGTTTCAACCTGTCCGCTATCAGTTTGGCGTAGAGCTTAATATCCAAATTGATTAGTGATATTGGTCTATAGTTCCCACATAATGATGTGTCTTTGCCTGGCTTGGGTAGAACCACCACGTGTGCCGTCAATGCCTGCTTGGGGAATGACCCTCCTCTCGAAACAGCATTGCATACATTAAGAAGAGTTGGATTTAGGATATCTGAGAATTGTTTATAGAATAAGGCTGTGAAGCCATCTGGGCCCGGACTCTTGCCAATTTTCATCTGCTTAACCCCTTCTTCGATTTCCGATAAGGTAAAGTCTGTAGAGAGTTGTTCAACAGACTCCTTAGGGAAGTGCGGCATTCCGCAATGTTTAAGATAATCTTCTACCTTCGTGTTAAAGTGTTCAGGGGTCATAGTATCGTAATGACCTTTCAGTTGGTAGAGAGATGTGTAGAATTGACGGAACCTTGATATTTTCTTTTTTTTTTAACATTTGCTTTTTAAGACGCACCCCCGTTTCTTCCCCCAATGTGGGGGAAATAAAAGTGCGTCTTAAAAAGCGAAAAGTACGGTATTTTGTTTTTTTGTGTCTTTTTTTATGTAACATTTAGTTTTTTGTGTCTTTTTTTATATATAAAAAGTGCTATCAAATAAAGTGCTTATACATCATACTAAAATGGTTGTGGACTCAGGCAAAGGCATTATTCCTGTCGGTATTTCTGACACAATGTAATCAGATGATACAATGAGTGTTTAAATGTAAAAAAGGCATGGAGTCACTAATATCACTGATAAGAGCACAGTCACATGTGGATGTAATGAGATGTAATTATTTATGTAAATGAGTTTGTATATAAAGTTTGAACTAGCTGTGTCTAGTTGCTAGAAGAAAGGCTCATTAGCCTGAAACGTCGCACTATGCACCTGAAAGCCGAATAAAGGCAGTGTGGGAATATATCTAGATATATGTATCTCAGAAAATAAGAGAACAAATTGTAGTTCAATAAATATAGTTGAATCTACCAGTCCCTGAAAATCAGAGTACAAGAGTGCAGTGCATAGAGTGCGCTCAATTGTTTGTGTCAGCACAAGCACAGTTTGTATAGTGTTTGTGGTTATCCCTGATGCTTCAAACTACTAAATGTAATACAACAGAAAATAAATATAATAAATAAAAGTATATCCATAAGTATTTATACTTATAGCAATTAGTATCTGCCAGGTTCTCCCCCGCCTAGACGCACCTTTGGTCCTCTTCATCAGAAGGCGCTGCACGACATAGCCTCTTCATCCTGAACAAGACTCTTTATACAGATAGTTGGCAGTGTTATGATAGTTATCCTGAACAATCAGTCTGAGGACAGCCTAAGTAACATATCAAAACATTATTTTTAAGTTGGATTGAACCTATTAATAAACCATGTATTTCACTTACATCACATGAGAGCCAGGTTCCATTTCGATGCAATTAAAGGAGTGGTATTCTATCTGAGCATATTTATACAGAGTGACGTACATCTCCACTCACTGACAATAAGAACAGACTTTCAGAAACTTAAATAGTGTCCCTGCCTTTGGTTAACAGCAGTAACTTAAAGAAAATTTTTTATCCCCAGAGCTTATGATGCAGGATGGTAACACAAGTCCCATAATGATGATTGGCCATGACATTGTCACTCCACATCATCTGTGTTAAAAACTCCACATGTCCCATGGATGAAAACAAATTGGGCGAACATTGGGCATTCAAACTCTGTCTTTAATCCCGGCTCGGGGGAAATGTGACCTTGCTAGCCCCGCATCCAAACATGCCTTCTGACTAAATGAGCTATCAAAAGGATGTGAGAGTTGCAGCTACCGCTCACTTCCTCTTGATTGCTGCTGTGTCCAAAGGCTGGGGGAGAGAAGCCGGTCATGATTGGACATTGGGCTTGTGTGACATCACAGTGTCCTGTGAGCCCCAAGTCGCAGTTACCGACAGAGCTGGAACGACAGCAGCACGGAAGATGAGTACAGGGTTTATTATTTTAACTGGGGGATACATAAAATCTAGAAAATCACATTGTCTAAATTATATAAATATATTTGAATTTTGCAGAAGGAAATAAATATTTGATCCTCCAACAACCATTACACATTCTGGCTCCTGTAGACCATTAGATGCTCCTAATCAACTTGTTACCTGCATTAAAGACATCTGTCATAAATTGTCATGTGTATAAAAGACTCTGTCCTTACACTCAAATAATCAGTCAGACTCCAACCTCTACAACATGGGCAAGACCAAAGAGCTGTCTAAGAATGTCAGGGAAAAGATCCTTTACCTGCACAAGGCTGGAATGGGCTACAAATCCATAAGTAAGACGAAGACGATGGGTAAGAAGGAGACAACTGTTGGTGCAAAAGTAAAAAAATGGAAGAAATACAAAATGAGTGTCATTCGATATCGATCTGGGGCTCCATGCAAAATCTCACCTCGTGGGTTATCCAGGATCATGAGGAAGGTGAGAGATCAGCCTAAAACTACATGGGAGACCACTGTCACCAAGAAAACCATTGGTAACACATTACATCGTGATGGATTAAAATCCTTCAGTACCCTCAAAGTCCTACTGCTCAAGAAGGCACATGTGTAGTCCCATCTGAAGTTTGCCAATAAACACCTTGGTGATTCTAAGAGTGATTGGGAGAAGGTGCTGTGGTCAGATGAGACAAAAATTGAGCTCTTTGGCATTAACTCACCTCGTCGTGTTTGGAGAAAGATAAATTTTCCTATGACCCAAAAAACTCCAACCGCACAGTCAAGCATGGCACTGAAAACATGTTTTGGGGGTGTTTCTTTGCTAAGGGCACAGGACTTCTTCACCACATCAATGGGACATTGGATGGAGTCATGTATCATAAAATCCTGAGTGACCACCTCCTTCCCTCCACCAGCACATTAAAAATGGGCTGTGACTGGGTCTTTCAGCACGACAATTACCTAAAACATACAGCTAAAACAACAAAGGAGTGGCTCAAAAACAAGCACATTGAGCTCATGAAGTAGCCTAGTCTGTCTCCAGGCCTTAATCCCATAGATGCCAACAAGTATAACTGTTGTGATGATGTGACCCATGGCCGGGTGCATCACATGGGTTATCAGCACAGGTTTCTGTTCACATTAGCCGGTTTTCCTGTGTGTGTGCTGTAAACCTGTCCTGTACACATTGGGTTAACATCTAGAAGGAGTAGATGAGCTGGATGAGTGGCTGTGTGAGAGCTGTGTGTGCTGATTACTATCAGCCCAGGTGGGTGTGGCAGGTGGGTGTGGCAGCAAAATTAAGAACCTGCCAGGTGTCTGTGTGAGAGAGGATGATGGAAATCAGAGCAGTTCAGACCACTGCCATGTGAGGACGTGCTAGAAGTGATCTGTTCCTGGTGGGGGATGGGAAGGGAGCCTGCCAGCTCCATACCAGGAAGACAGAGATGAAGATGGAAGCCCGGAGCCAGGAGCAGCGATTCGCCACCGGAGGGTGACAGCTGATAGCCAGGTAATGTATGTGCGCAGCGCTGCATGGGGGGGCCTTCCTGTGGGGGGGGGGTGCCATACTGTGAGGGGGACCTGTATAATTGTCAGCCTCCTCCAGCCCCCTCCAGCACTGACTCGCGTATAAGCCATGGGGGGGACTTTTCAGCCCAATTTTTGGGCTGAAAAACTCGGCTTATACGCGAGTATATATGGTATTTCCCCCCACTGTATTCTTTATAATCTCAAACAATGGTTGGGCACCAATAATTTCTGTTATAATCGGATTATATTATCAATTCTATAGCTTCCTGCATGCCAGAATCCTTGCGCTTCTAAAGAATACATAGATGAAACTAGGAATCAATCCATTTTTATGGATCTAAACCAAAAGCAACCATATATTGACCCTTCTCTAAATATTTATTTTACAAACTTTTGGAAACTGGCTGGGAGTTATTTAGCTCCTAATTCTGTCTCCTACTTACCCACATTCCTTGATACAAATATGGTTATATGCACACCTGACATCAAGTTTGTTAAACCAGCGGTTCCCAACACCTGGTTACAAAGATCAGGGATGAGTGACAGAGAATACAATCTTTCACAATTTTTAAGTTCTCGGTAGACAATAAATGTCCAAGATCACCATCTTTTTCACCAACAAAAAAAAACCCGGGTCTCCATGGGTGATGTGTAGTGTCTGATGAATACCTTTCACCAAGCTGTTCAGCTATTTCAGCCTCAACAAAATTTTCAGGAGAACAAAAAATAAAAAAAAAGACCTTTAGCCACTGAGATCTTTGTAGATATGTGAAACAAACAAGGGAGTAAAACTTATGTACACTTATAGGGAAATATTTGTCCCCTTAGGTGGCTATTCCAGGCCCACCTAGTCAGTCACTATGGGGAGGACATAACTGATGACCAGACTCCTCACAACAGATGCAAAAGCCCAAGTCTGAGCTTCTGACACTTTGTGGTTGGTGACACTTAGTTACGCCAATTTGCATGGCTTCTTTAGTTGAAGTAGATGTCACATAAGACTTAGACAGGTACCGAGTCATTTGTGTGTTCTAGTGTGCTTCCAAATGTTTTCAGATTCCAAAACAAAAGCTAAAGCATCAGTTATATGGTCAAAAAACAGACTGTGGTCAACAACAGGAAGCTACCCAAAAAAAAAAACCAAGAACATATATGTGTGAACCAGATTTACCAAAATTATAGCTAGCAAAGGAAACAGACATAGAGTATCGTCAACTGTTCGCAACTGCTCCCTGAGTGAACTACAGGAAATGCAACATTTTAACCCAAGAGATCTAACTGCACAGCACTTGCCACAGAAACCTGACTTGGCCAAGCAATGGAAGTAAAACAGGGAGTATCTTTGAAAGCAAGTTACACTAGTCTTTGCCCTTTATCAGACCACTTCTCATCACTGAGCTATACGGTGTTGCACTAGTCTCAGAAAACAAGTCCATGCTCTCATAAGAAAGTATGAGACGGCACTCACCGCTTGTGGTGTTATAATCTCGGCTTCTTTATTTCATCCGTGCAGTTTACAGGCAATGGTGGAGGAAGGGGGTACGTAGGTGGACGACGGGCACTACATTTTGCACTTAATGTGCTTCAACAGGTTGGACCCGTTGAAGCACATTAGTGCGAAATGTAGCGCCCGTCGTCCATCTCCGCACCCCCTCCCTCCACCATTGCCTGTAACCTGCACGGATGAAATAAAGAAGCCGAGATTATAACACCACAAGCGGTGAGTGCCGTCTCATACTTTCTTATGAGTGCGTGTAAAAACAGGGAGTGCAGACACTGACATGAATGTCACAATTATAATTTTTATTCAAAGTACGGTAACAATTAGAAATCTTTAACTTTTCATACTGGTGACTGGGTTTCTTTATAGATTCCTTCTTCCTGTTCGTTTTAAGAAATTGACACATTATTTAGTCCAGCTTTTTTACTGCAACATCTAATGAGCATGTGCAATGGTCATTTGGACAGGAGGAGCAGGATCAACTTTGATATCATTGACTCTGAATGGTGGATTCTTTGTTATTGTCTCTGTATAGAGGTGTGTGAATAGAGCTGTGTATAGAGGTGGGTGTATGTTAGGTGTCATAGCCTCTGTTGATAAGAATTTTGCTGAAAACTCTTCTTAAAAGAACAATATGTATAGGAGTGATTCATTAATACTGGCTTTGTGCACACCAGTCTTAATGAAGCGCTTGCTGGGGTACAGTAACCTAATTCATTAAGCAGTGTACGCCACCTAATGAATCAGACGCATCTGATACCCAGCAAGCACCATTGCCAGAAATGCATGCTGACAAGCAGCTGTCAAACAAACAGTACCTGGGGTGAGTTCTGATGTATTTGACAGGTTGGCATCGCCATACCCTGTACCACCCGTGCTACACCCATAGCTTCATAGCTGACAAGTACTGGCGTGTAAGTGCCAAAAGTCACAATATTTACATGCACCTGCCAAGTATTGTGACTAGTGATGAGCAAGTGGCGTAATATTCACACTCGGTATACTTGTAATGAGTACTTTTTAATACTCACATATTTGTCCGAATAACTGTCACGTGCTTAGTTTGCGCTGACATCGCTGGATGCTACTGTATGTGTTTTCTTCCTTTAAGGGCTGCATGAGGGATTGGTGTGAAGGTCCTGACTCCTGTGCTGTGCTTCAGAACTGCATTCACTATTATGTTCAGCTGCTGGTTGAGTGGTAGAAGTGTGACTCTCCTGGAATCCCCTCCCCCTGGCTTTAAATAGCTTTCCCTTTCCTCTGTCAAGTGCCGTTTATAGATTTAGTTGGCTCTTGGTCATTGTGCTGAGAAGGAGTCTTGCTCCTGTGCTGAAGCCTCTCCTGGAGTTTTATTGCCGTGGGGAAGCTGTGATCCCTGACCTGTGGGTGGAAGTAGGGGCACTCAGCCTAGGGTTAATCAGGAGTTTAGGGTACAGGGTGGCGGCTCGGAACTCCTCACCATCAGAGGTACCTCTGAGAACAGAAAAGCCAGGGACCCCAGCATCAGGGTCTGATTAGGCTCTCCTGACCCCCTTTGTCCATCACACCATCAAGTTACCTGATTCACTTACCTCCCAAGCGTGACAATAGCGAGTCCAATCTTAGTCAATTAGTGATAGGCTCTGCCCACACACATTTAGCTATAAAACGAGTCTTTCCAGGACAAGGCGGGAGGGTGGGCTTTTTTGCATTTCTACTGCATAAAACACCTTGCTGTGCCCCCCAGAGAGAGCTTAACATCCAATCTGCTCTCCCTGAGGTGCCAGCTCACTTTGTGTATTGAAAGGAGCCAGCAATATTTGTCAGATCAATAACGATTGACACATCATTCGTGAGCACCAGTGATACTCGCCGAGTAATGAGTATCGCGAAGACCGTACTATTCATGCGAATAGTAACAACTGTACTTGTTCATCACTAATTGTTACCTTTTAAAATTAGGAATGGGCGAACTGATCAGATTTCACCAGGTTCCTGACCGCAGTTGCTCTTTTAAGGTAAAGCAACAGTTAATACACCTAATACACTTACCGGGTAGGCGTTCTCCCTTCCTTCCACCGTGTTCCACGGTGCTGCGACACTTCTGGGCCGCCCCTTGTCATCTGAGTGTACGCGATTAGCTGTTTCAGCCGTTCACGTGATTACTCCCAGAAGATGACGAGAGGCCTGGAAATGGCGCAGTGGTGTGGCACAGCTGGATGGAATAACGCGGACTCGGTAAGTATAATGATTAGGTGTATTAACTGTTGCCTTACTTCACAGAGCAACTGCAGTCACGAACCTGGTGAAATCCGAACGGTTCGCCCATTCCTAATTAAGATGTTTTTGCCAGATATTTGGTGCAGGCACTTGTGAATTGTTCCCTATGAGTCAAGATATCCCCAGTGGACATTGTGAAAATTGCGAGATTGCTAGTTTTGTCTTTTACTACAGATTGAATATGAATCAAAAAACAAACAATATTGCCACATTTATTTTAACCTTATTGTAACACAGAAACCTGGTTTAAACAATAGGTAATTTTCTGAAGACATGCAACATTTAAGGAATGCTTCTAGCTAGGTAATAAACCAAAATAATGTTCTTTCTTAACTTTTCCAAAACAACAGATATGATGTGCTATATAATATAATATTCATAGTAATAATGAAAAATTGAAGACTACTTCACACCTACAGGACTTTATACTATTTAAACAAATATTACCTAGCATGAGAAGAATCCTTCGGGTCTATTGTTCAGGATATTAAACTCCACTTAGAAGTTCAAGCAAAGTATAAAAAAGCCTTCTGACTTTATTCAGGTGGTTTTGAATAATGACTTTGTGCCTTAAAATTATAAAAATGATAAAGTAAAGCTAAAGACTCCCAGGTGGTTTTTGCATAGAAAACTTCATTACACTAGCGAGAGAAACTTTCCGATCCTTCTTACAGTCTATCCACACTCCATCACTAGAGTACTCTAGGTCCAATATGTTCTGATTTCCATTCCCTTGTTCCTTTACTGACAGCTTATCACACAAAGAATCCCCAGAAGTACGCAAGTAAACTGCTTTCTTCTTCCAAGTGTCCAAAGTCAATAATTAATTTCTCTTGTCCTTAAAGGTTTCCAAACAAAGATAAGGCCTGTCATAAACATATCTTACAAACTTCCTTGATGTTGAGTTTTACATTGGCTGCCAGAGTGCATCACTCACTTATAAATCAAATATTTTATTTATTTATGCCATGTTTTAAAGAGAAGAAATGCTTTGAGAAATGTTCTCATTTTCAAGCATGTTCCATGTGCATAATATATGTAGCTCCATCTTCCCATTCTATTACTGAGTATTATACATTGAATTTTCTAGGATATATTCACTGCCTCCTCAAGCAATTACCTTCGGGGGACATTAAAACTTGAAATAAATAACCATGTGTGAGGTAGCGACCGGCTATATAGTAAATGGCCAGTATGTATCGCAGATCCGGAAGTCCCCTGCGATGTAACCCTGGAATGTTTACTCTGGAACTTGTAGTTCCTTGAGCTTTGTTAATGCATTCAAGGCTAGGTTTACAGGATAGTCATTAGTGCTGGGCTGGACTGACTAGCCACATTCCTCCCATCGATCAGTATGTCTTGTGATATAATGCACACTGTCTCAATGCTTAGAAGCAGTTTTTTACTTTCTGGAGGCCCACAGTCAGGAGACTGAGTGCGTGTGGATCCTGGAGTGGCTCTGTGTTTAGGGAGAAGCAGACCTTTTGAGGGTCTGGACTGACAGGAGTTAGTGTGTAGAGCCTCGGATAGCTCCTGGACGGTGACCCCTGTGAGGTAGTCTTCCTGTGCATTGTGACTGACAGGAGTCAGCGTGTGGAGCATAGCGCCAGGACGGTAACCTCAGAGAGAAGGGTTTGTTTAATTACTGAGGTCAATGAGTGAATGTTGCCATACCTCCACTGGAGTTCTACTGCTGGTGTTTATCCAATGCTATGCGGGCATACCCCTGAATGAAATAGACTGTCAAAATTTGTTTCTGTATTGCTGAAGAAAGGCTCATATTTGGTTTATGGCAAGCAGTGTATGTTAGCTTTAATAAACTGACTGGACTGTTTAAATAGAAACCGCTCATGTGGGAGTGCCTCAATCCTGCAGCAAAGCGATTATCCCCTATCACATTCAGCGAGCGCAGCCTCACACATGATAAACAACAAATATAGTTGCCCTCACTGTGTTGTTGGCATGCAATATGTCTCCATGTTCTTGAAATGCACAGTCTTGTTGCAATACTGCAGTGACCAAAGGTGCTAATTTCCTGTTGATGAGTTCCATTATCAGCTAACTAATGGTCTACAATTTTTTCACCTATTGCAGGGCAGATAAGAATAGAGGTTTCTGCTGCAGTCAATTACCTCTATAGAGAATTTAAAACTGGTGGAGAAAAGTTAACTTGATTGACCTGAATCTTTTTTCACCTTTTATAGCTATGTAGCTATGATTCAGCTCCTAAGACATAGACATAAAGTTTTCATAGTCTTTATGGTTTAAGGTAGACTTAACTCCATCGAGTTAAGCCTGTGGCCTAACATGTTGATTCAGGAGATGGCAAAAACCCCATGGGGAAAACACTAAGCTCCACATTGGGGGAAAATTCCTTCCCGACTCCACATTCGGCAATCAGATCAGTTCCCTGCATCAACGCCCTATCAAAGAATCTAGTATATATAACCGGTAATATTGTATTTTTCAAGAAAGGCATCCAGGCATTTCCTAAATTTAAGCAGTGACTCACTCATTACAACATCATGTGGCAGAGAGTTCCATAGTCTCGTTGCGCTTACAGTAAGGGTATGTGCCCACAGGACGTTTTTAAGCAGTCCTGAACGCAGCAAAACCTGAGGATCCTAGAGTCCTTGACAGGAGATTAGCTATGATCTTGTCTGCATTTTCTGCGTGTTTTTTGCGCGTTTTTACTGCATTTTTACTGCGTTTTTTCCTGCTTTTTTCCATGGACTTTAGCAAAAACGCAGGAAAATAATTAACATGTCAATTCTTTCCCATCCACACTAAAAACGCAGATATTTGACAGTTCTTGACACTTGCAAAACCAATGTGTGGGCACAGCGTTTCTGTGAAACACATTGGTTTTGCTGGGAATCAAAACTGCAGGAACAAATTAGCATAAATTACCATAAAACCAATGGTAAACTGCATGCAGAAACCGCGGGAAAAACGCAGCAAAAATGTCCTGTGGGCACATATCCTAAAGCAGGGGTCTCAAACTCGGTTGGGTTGGTGGGCCGCACGTAGAAAAAAATTGATATCGGGGGGCCGCATTGCTTGTAGGACTAAGGGTACCGTTACACGTCACAACATTGCATGCAATTTCACAGGCAATTTGCTGGTTGCAGTGAAATCATGGACACATTTTTACATTTGTACACAGCAAGAAAATAGAACAATGTGTCCATGATTTCACTGCAACCAGCAAATTGCCAGTGACATTGCATGCAATGTTGCGACAAGTAACGGTACCCTAAATTACATTTTAGCAATTCCAGAATTTTTTGCTCAATCTAGTAAAGTACAAATTATGATCTTCTTGTAGGAATGTCCCCATCCTGGTCCTCCTCTTGTAGTAATGTCCCCTCCCTGGTCTCTATCTCGTAGTAATGTCCCCATCCTGGTCCTCCTCTTGTAGTAATGTCCCCGTCCTGGTCTCCATCTTGTAGTAATGTTCCCATCCTGGTCCTCCTCTTGTAGTAATGTCCCCATCCTGGTCTCCATCTTGTAGTAATGTCCCCATCCTGGTCCTCCTCTTGTAGTAATGTCCTCGCCCTGGTCTCCATCTTGTAGTAATGTCCCTATCCTGGTCCTCCTCTTGTAGTAATGTCCCCATTCTGGTCCTCCTCTTGTAGTAATGTCCCCATCCTGGTCCTCCTCTTGTAGTAATGTCCCCACCCTGGTCTCCATCTTGTAGTAATGTCCCCATCCTGGTCCTCCTCTTGTAGTAATGTCCCCATCCTGGTTCTCCTCTTGTAGTAATGTCCCCATCCTGGTCCTCCTCTTGTAGTAATGTCCTCACCCTGGTCTCCATCTTGTAGTAATTTCCCCATCCTGGTTCCCATCCTATATTAATGTCTCCCATCCTGGTCCTCATTTTGTAGTAATGTCCCAATCTTTTAGTAATGTTCCCTCCCTTGTCATCTTGTAGTAATGTCCTGGGTCTCTGTTCTTTTTGTTCTCTCGCTCACACACACACTCACATAGGGCTTGTCCACACACCTGCGCTCTCAGTATTTAGTGCTTCTGCGCTAAATACTTAGGCTTTGACAGAGAAGCGCAGGTGCGTGTATGCGGCCGCTTTCAGCAGACGCTGTCCCTGGTTACCCGATGTGTATCGTGGTAACCAGTTCATACAGGAGCCTGCATAGTGTGCGCTTATTCAGAGCGCACAGGGAAGCGCTGCACTATGCAGCCTGCTGTATGAACTGGTTACCACGATACACATCGGGTAACCAGGGACAGCGTCTGCTGAAAGCGGCCGCATACACGCACCTCTGCTTCTGTGTCAAAGCCTAAGTATTTAGCGCAGAAGCACAGGTGTGTAGACAAGCCCATATATACACACCCGCACATTCACACACACTCACATACATACACACATACATCCTCAGACATATTCACACAAACACACACACACACTCACACATTGATACACTTACATAGGGCCATATTTGGAGTTCCTGCCGCCCTAGGCACTTTCAGCGGTCACGTTCCCCTCCCCTTCCCCCAGGCTGCTATCTTCGGCTGTAACAGCGCCTTATCTGACTCCACTCTTCTCATTCCGCAGCTTCTTCCTCTGTGGCTCCCAGTCTTCCGCTTGCCGGCAGCAGCCAGCACCAGCTAGCACCCGGCAGCTGGCATCAGCCAGCACGTGGCACCAGCCTTCACCGGGCAGCCGGCACCAGCCTGCACCCGGCAGCCGGCACCAGCCAGCACCCGGCACCAGCCGCCGGCGATGTGTCGCTCAGGCGGCGCGGGAATACCCTCACACATATACATACACTCACACACATATACACACTCACATACAAATATACACGCACACACATATACACACTCAGAAATATTCACACACACATACACTCACACATATACAGTCACTCACATATACACACAAATACACTCATACATATACACATACACACTCACTCACATATACACACACACACTCACATAAACACACAAATACTCACACATATACACACAAATACACTCACACATATACACTCACTCACATATACAGTGCCTACAAGTAGTATTCAACCCCCTGCAGATTTAGGTGGTTTGATAAGATGCAAATAAGTTAGAGCCTTCAAACTGCAAACGAGAGTAGGATTTATTAACAGAAGCATAAATCTTACAAACCAAAAAGTTATGTTGCTCAGTTGAATTTTAATAAATTTTAAACATAAAAGTGTGGGTCAATTATTATTCAACCCCTCAAACCACCAGCATTCTGTTTGGTCCCCCTAAAGTATTAAGAAGTAGTTCAGGCACAAAGAACAATGAGCTTCACATGTGTGGATTAATTATCTCTTTTCTGACTATTTAAGACCCTCTCCAAACTTGTGAACAGCACTCATACATGGTCAACATGGGAAAGACAAAGGAGCATTCCAAGGCCATCAGAGACAAGATCGTGGAGGGTTACAAGGCTGGCAAGGGGTACAAAACCCTTTCCAAGGAGTTGGGCCTACCTGTCTCCACTGTTGGGAGCATCATCCGGAAGTGGAAGGCTTATGGAACTACTGTTAGCCTTCCACGGCCTGGACAGCCTTTGAAAGTTTCCTCCCGTGCCGAGGCCAGGCTTGTCCGAAGAGTCAAGGCTAACCCAAGGACAACAAGGAAGGAGCTCCGGGAAGATCTCATGGCAGTGGGGACATTGGTTTCAGTCAATACCATAAGTAACGTACTCCACCGCAATGGTCTCCATTCCAGACGAGCCCGTAAGGTACCTTTACTTTCAAAGCGTCATGTCAAGGTTCGTCTAGTTTGCTCATGATCACTTGGAGGACACTGAGACAGACTGGTTCAAGGTTCTATGGTCTGATGAGACCAAGATCGAGATCTTTGGTGCCAACCACACACGTGACGTTTGGAGACTGGATGGCACTGCATACGATCCCAAGAATACCATCCCTACAGTCAAGCATGGTGGTGGCAGCATCATGCTGTGGGGCTGTTTCTCAGCCAAGGGGCCTGGCCATCTGGTCCGCATCCGTGGGAAGATGGATAGCACGGCCTACCTGGAGATTTTGGCCAAGAACCTCCGCTCCTCCATCAAGGATCTTAAGATGGGTCATAAATTCATCTTCCAACAAGACAACGACCCAAAGCACACAGCCAAGAAAACCAAGGCCTGGTTCAATAGGGAAAATATCAAGGTGATGGAGTGGCCTAGTCAGTCTCCTGACCTTAACCCAATTGAAAACTTGTGGAAGGAGCTCAAGATTAAAGTCCACATGAGACACCCAAAGAACCTAGATAACTTGGAGAAGATCTGCATGGAGGAGTGGGCCAAGATAACTCCAGAGACCTGTGCCGGCCTGATCAGGTCTTATAAAAGACGATTATTAGCTGTAATTGCAAACAAGGGTTATTCCACAAAATATTAAACCTAGGGGTTGAATAATAATTGACCCACACTTTTATGTTTAAAATTTATTAAAATTCAACTGAGCAACATACCTTTTTGGTTTGTAAGATTTATGCTTCTGTTAATAAATCCTACTCTCGTTTGCAGTTTGAAGGCTCTAACTTATTTGCATCTTATCAAACCACCTAAATCTGCAGGGGGTTGAATACTACTTGTAGGCACTGTACACACAAATACACTCACTCACATATACATACAAATACACTCACACACTCACATATACACACAAATACACTCACTCACATATACACACAAATACACTCACTCACATATACACACAAATACACTCACACACTCACTCACATATACACACAAATACACTCACTATTGTACACATACACACACTCACATATACACACAAATACACTCACTATTATACGCACACTCACTATTATACACACAAATACACTCACTATTATACACACACTCACATATACACACAAATACACTCACTATTATACACATACACACACTCACATATACACTCACACATGCTCACACTCTCTCTCTAACACTCACTCATACACACCTGATGCCCCGAGTTCATTATACATGGCGCCACTGCGGTACCGCTTTACTGTGACGGGTACCGCCGGCTCAGCTCAAACAAGCGCCTTCGCGCCTGTACATTCATGAAAGCAGGCGGCCGGCGGACCAATCAGAAGCCTCCTGTGACGTCACGGGAGGCTTCTGATTGGTCCGCCGGCCGCCTGCTTTCATGAATGTACAGGCGCGAAGGCGCTTGTTTGAGCTGAGCTGGCGGTACCCGTCACAGTAAAGCGGTACCGCAGCGGCTCCATGTATAATGGCCCGGGGCATGCATTTTCTTTCATGGTGCCCCGGGCCGCACTGGTGAGCGCGGCGGGCCGCTTGCGGCTCGGGGGCCGCGAGTTTGAGACCCCTGCCCTAAAGAATCTGCATCTGATTATGATGAAACCATTCTTCTAGATGTAGAGGATGCACCCTTGTCCCAGTTGGAGGCCTAAGTGTAAAAAGATCATTAGAAAGGGCTCAGTACTGTGCCTTCATGTATTTGTGAATTTTAATAAGATCGCCCCTAAGCCTTAATTTTTCCAAACTAAATAACCCTAAGTTTAATAACCTGTCTTGATATAGCAGACCCCCCCAGTCCTCTAATAACCTTGGTCGCTCTTCTCTGCACCCGCTCTAATTCAGCTCTATCCTTCTTATATACCATTATACACAGCATTCTAAATGTGGTCGCACTAGTGACTTGTATAGTGGCAAAACTATGTTCTCATGAGCATCTGTGCCTCTTTTAATGCATCCCATTATTTTATCAGTCTTGGCAGCAGCTACCTGACACTGGTTAGAGAAGTTTATTTTTCTATCCATCCATACACCCAATTCATTTACAGTGACAGTTTTATCCAATTTTATAATTAAGCACATAATTATAAATGTTATTTCCTCTGCCCAAGTGCATTTTGCCATTTCTCAGCCCAAGGCTCCAGCTTACTTAAATCTTGCACAAATGTAAATACTCCAAAAAAATATATATTTAGCAGACTGGCCTTTCCCTCCTCCTCTTCTACCATTTCACCCAGAGTATTTTTCAGGAGGCCAACACTATCATTTTTCAGTTTCTCACTAATTATGTAGTTGAAGAATATTTTGGGATTTGTTTTACTTTCTCTGCCAATGAGTCTCTCTGTCTCAATCTTTGCTGCCTTGAATTGCTTTTTACATAATTCATTTAATTTTCTATAATTATTTAATGACTCATCACTACATTCTTTAGTTCTCTAAACACTTTGTTTTTTTACATTTATTGCACCATTTACAGCTCTATTCAGCCATAGTGGTTTCTTCCTGTTTATAGCTTGTTTATTCCCACTGAGTATGTATATTGTGCACAGGTCCTATTCAGGGTGCTTATAAAAGTGATCTATTTGCTTGCATAGTTTTTTTAAATTGCTATCAGTTTTAGAGATGGGGAAACCCGTAAATGTTCAGGTTTTCCAGTTCTGGACGGACCTAAAAAAGAAAAAAAAAGTCTGGTTCCGGACTTGACTTAAACATGAGCAAGCATGATCCCCATGTAAGTTTATGACGACCCAAACTTACGCTTTGAAATGGTGGCAGTAAGGGCTAGGGGAACTGCAAAAGGAAGCAAAATGTACCGTATATACTCGCGTATAAGCCGAGTTTTTCAGCCCAAAAATTGGGCTGAATAGTACCCCCCTCGGCTTATACGCGAGTCAGTGCTGTATACCGATGTATACATCGGTACATACCGATGTATACATCGGTATACAGCAGCCCCCGCATCCCCAGTTATGCAGGGCCCCCCCAGCGTCTCTCCGGTCACCTGTAAAGGAAACTATACTTATCACAGTGCTCTGTCCGCGCCCGCTCGCAGCTGCCGACCGCGATCCTCCATCTTGCGTTTTCTTCCTGTTTCTGTGCTCGTCGCGGGCAATGACGTCATTCCCTGCGACACGCACAGGAAACAGGAAGAAAGAAGACGCAAGATGGAGGATCGCGGTCGGCAGCTGAGAGCGGGTGCGAGCGGGCGCGGACAGAGCACTGTGATAAGTATAGTTTCCTTTACAGGTGACCGGAGAGACGCTGGGGGGGCCCTGCATTACTGGGGCTGCCTGTATACTACCGCTGGGGCTGCTATATACCTCTGGGGCCCTGTATACTACCACTGGGGCTGTATATACTACCACTGGGGCTGTATAAACCACTGGGGCTGTATATACTGCTGGGGCCCTGTATACTACCACTGGGGCTGTATATACTACCACTGGGGCTGTATATACTACCACTGGGGCTGTATATACTACCACTGGGGCTGTATAAACCACTGGGGCTGTATATACAGCTGGGGCCCTGTATACTACCACTGGGGCTGTATATACTACCACTGGGGCTGTATATACTACCACTGGGGCTGTATATACCTCTGGGGCCCTGTATACTACCACTGGGGCTGTATAAACCACTGGGCTGTATATACTGCTGGGGCCCTGTATACTACCATTGGGGCAGTATATACTACCACTGGGGCTGTATATACTACCACTGGGGCTGTATATACCTCTGGGGCCCTGTATACTACCACTGGGGCTGTATAAACCACTGGGGCTGTATATACTGCTGGGGCCCTGTATACTACCACTGGGGCTGTATATACTACCACTGGGGCTGTATATACCTCTGGGGCCCTGTATACTACCACTGGGGCTGTATAAACCACTGGGGCTGTATATACTGCTGGGGCCCTGTATACTACCACTGGGGCTGTATATACTACCACTGGGGCTGTATATACTACTAGGGCTGCGTCTATACTACCACTGGGGCTGTATATACCACTGGGGCTGTATATACTACTGGGGCTGCGTGTATACTACCACTGGGGCTGCTGTATCTACCTCTGGGACTGGTGTATACCACACTGCTGGGGGCTGTATACCTGTGCTGGGGTCCACCCTCGGCTTATACACGAGTCAATAGATTTTCCCAGGTTTTGGGGGCAAAAGTAGGGGGGTCGGCTTATACACGGGTCGGCTTATACACGAGTATATACGGTAATTAAGCAGTTAAATCATACTTACTGCACTTCTGTGCCGCTCTCACACTTGCTTCCATGTCCGCTCCTTAAGCCTAATTCATAGTCACTATACCCCTCTGTCCACCCTCTGTGATTGGATTTAGTAGTAGGCCGCCACAAGGGCATCTGTAATTGGTTGCCATACGTCCACACTAATATAAAAATAAATAATTGAAAAAAAATTATTGGAAAACATGGTGTGCCTCATATTTTGATTCTGAGCATAGATAAAGTGGACAGTTGTGTCCTGCAGCGCCCAGCTGTGCACTTCATATTGGTTGAGTATCAATATACAAGAAACCTAATGCCATTTTTTTAAAATTTATTTAAATAAATATTTTTTAAGTTTTCTACCACATATCGGGTTTCGGAGTATTGAAGAAATTATTCAAGTTATTTTGTTGCCCTCTTTCTCTTGTTACCTTAGTGAAAATAAAAATGGGGCTAAAGAAACCTTTTTGTGGGAAAAATGTATTTTTTTATTTTCACTTCTCAACGTTATAAAGTTCTGTGAAGCACCTGGGGGTTTAAGGTGCTCACCACACATCTAGATAAGTTTCTTGAGGAGTCTAGTCCAATATGTGGTCACTTGTGGTGGGTTTCCACTGTTTAGGCACATCAGGGGCTTTGCAAACACAGCAAGGTGTATCAGGTATAAGGTTCAGCTGATTTTGCATTCCAAAGTCAAATAGTGCACTTGTGAGCCCTTCTGTGCGCCCAAACAGAAGTTTTCCACCACATATGGAGTACTTGCGTATGAGAAGAAATTGTTCAACAAATTGTATGGCATATTCTCTCCTGTTACCCTTGAGAAAATGCTAAATTTGGAGCTACAGCAACAGTTTTGTGGGAAAAAAGTAAATTTTTCATTTTGTTCTTCCACATTGCTTTCATTTCTGTGAAGCACCTAAAGGGTTAATAAACTTCTTGAATGTGGCTTGAGCAGTTTGAGGGGTGCAGTTTTTAAAATGGTGTCCCTTTGCAGTACTGTATTTTCTTTCATGTAGACCCCTGAAAGTCACTTCAAATGTGGTGTGCTCCCTAAAAAAATTGGCTTGGTAAAATGCTTGGGGAAAAATGATAAATCATGGCCCCTTTACACGCGGCTACATTTCTAGCTTATCCACAGGTAACTTACTGGCTGCAGTGAAATCATGGAGACAAGGTTCTATCTTGTTGCTGTGTACAAATGGAATAATGTCTCTATGATTTCACTGCAGCCAGTAAGTTACCTGTGGATAAGCTAGAAATGTAGCCGCGTGTAAAGTGGCCATCACTGATTAAAGTTTTAACCCTTCTAACAAAAAAAAATATGTTTCAAAAATGATGTTGTAAAGTGAACATGTGGTAAATGTTATTTATTAATAATTTTATGTGACATAACTCTTTGGCTTAAGAGCATAAAAACTAAAAGTTTGAAAATTGCAAAAATTTTTGACAAATTCCCGATATTGTCACAAGTAAACCCAAAAATATCATCCTAAATTTACCACTAACATAAAGTCCAATATGTCACAAAAATATGTTCTGGAATCCAAACAAAAAAGAGATTACCGGGCACTACTGACCACACTTTTCAGCCTAATATAGTCCAGCAAACTTCATAAATTGAAGAAAGAAACGGCACTCACCAGTTTCTTTATGCTCTTTTTATTCACCATTCCAGTTAGGCGACATCCGCTGGGACGGGGCGGAGGGCTGGACGATGGCACCGTTTCTCGGTGATTCCGCTTCTACGGGTCTGTGAATTTCTGGAATCTGTTGAAGCGTTCCAGAGTTATTACCGCATAAAGTGACACTGGTCAGAATTGTAAAATATTTTTAAAAATATGTTTATAATATTTCTTTTTACAAGTATGAGCTTTATAAAAGTAGAGCATGGTCAAGAGTCAGGTAGTCTGAGCATAAAAACTCTAACAGTAGATACTGGTTCATACAATTATTAGATATTTCTAGTTTGTCCAGAGAGAGTCTAGGCTCCGAAGCAAGGATAGTTAGGGAACATTAAAACGTGCAGGGTTTTCATGTTTTTTCAATGTTTACAACTGTCTTTCATCAAATGCCCTAATATTCTGAGAAATCCAATATTTGAGTGTTGAAGAAGTTTCACGAGCCGCCACCACTGACCGTGAGAAGCGGCTCCATTTTCTTGGGGTATTTCTTAGCGAAGGAGCAAAATATTACATGTTGTAGCTTTTGTGATGATATGTGACTCTTGAAGCATCTAAATTGGTTCTGATCCTTTCATGAATGTATAATAACAAGTTAAAGAGGGTCCTGGCTTGGTCTTTTAATTTATACTTTATATCACTGCTCTGTTTTTTAACAATCCGCTGGGAATATTTAGAAATTGAGTCAAAGCAGATCACTTTATTTTAAGTAATTGATCTTGCCTCATAGTTTTGAAATTCATGATATTCTTTATCTTGCCTTCATTAACTGAGAAACACATTTCATTGCTTGTGTTTTGTTATCAGACCATATAATTAGACCTGAAAGTATGCTTTTTATCATTATTAATTGGAAATTTCCCATGATATTACCGTGTTTGCAACAAGAAATGTCTTTGCTTGTCCATATTCAGTTACCCCATGCACTAATATATCATAACACATCTAGTAGGATTTATGTCCATGAATTTCAATAAATTATCTTGTTTTATCTTTTGATCTGTTCGAAAGTAGCCAGTGTCCAATATTTGGTCTGTAGTGTATACTATATTTATATATATATATATATATATATATATACCGTATATATACTGGTTGATACAGAAGAGCAGATCTTTTGAAATTTCCCCAAATATTTGACTCATGCCGTCTAGTTTTGCGCGAATCTCAATACTGGAAAGCTTGTAATTATTCAGAGAATTCACATGGGAGAGAAAGAGATAGAAAGAACTGACCATAGGAGCTTACACTTTACAGGATAGAGGGACCTTGCCGACTATAAAAGCTTACACTTTACAGGTTACTGAGAGAGGACCCCGTTGATTATCAAAGCTTACACTTCATAGGATGGAGAAAGAAACCTGCTGCCTATAAGAGCATACACTCAAAATAAGAGGGAAAGGACCTTGCTGACCATAAGAGCTTACACTCTATATGAGAGCAAAAGGACACTACTGACTATAAGAGCTTACACTCTACTTGAGAGCAAAAGCACCCTGCTAACTATAAGAGCTTACACTCTACATGAGAAAGGACCATTGCTGATCATAAGGACTTCCACTCTAAAGGAGAAAGAGGATCCTGCTGACCATAAGAGCTTACACTTTATAGGTGAGAGAGACTAACCAATGGTTGCTGGACATGGAAACAACTCTGCAGTACAAGTTGTGCTCCACTGAGGGCTGTTGATCTATGATGGCCCAGGTACTGACAACCACTGTACAATGCATGATAATCTGTAATATGTCCTAGCCAGTCATAGTTACTAGCAACACAAGATTCATAGAGCACAAAGCATGAGTAGGTCAAGAGCCTTACCATAAGGAGGGTTCCACCCAATATAAGGTAATGGGTTTAGTGCTCTTGGAAAGCATGATAAACAGAGGGGAAGAAATTAGAGCAGCCAAAATCTATCAAAAAAGGTTAGAAGAAAATCAATGCATACAATACATGTGGCAGTACTAGTGTGCATAAAGCACAACTTACCCATAGTGATATCCACTACAGAACCCTGGGTAAGTTGTACTTTATGCACACTAGCACTGCTACACTGGGGGAAAATTGCTATATTAATACTTGACTATGATTCTTATTAGCTACATAGTGTTATTACTTTATCTATCAGGTGTTTTTACAACTTTGTTGTAAGTTGTTATTCACACATGATCTACTCTATGACTTTTCTTTTCCGTCTTTTAAATGAACATTCTTAATAAAGATGTATTTATTTAGTCTATCTTTTTTTTGGGGGGTGTTGGTTGCTTCAATTTCCTCTCTGTTACTCAATATGTCATAGTTGCAGGGCGTTATGTGGAAGCCCTCACATCAACACAAAATGATGTTAGCCTGCTCCCTCATGCTTCAGTAGTTAGGGAAATTGCACCAGGTGATGTTTATTGTTTTTTGTTTTTTTTTACAATTTTGACTCTTAATTTTCTATAAATCATGTGACATCAAATTCAACTTAAGCTCAGTGCTCCGCGGATCGATCCGCTGATCTCTACTAGTCATATATAAATACTATAAGGTTAAGTGTCAAATTCCAAGTTTGAAAATCTTGAAATGTTTTGTCTTGATAATATTTGAAGATTTTATGTCTTTCTGAATTTTAACATTTTCCCAATGTGACCTTTGCAGATTCATTGTTTGCAAATTTCCAAAAATAGTTGTAACCTGATATTTGCTGTAACGGTCTACATTAAAATGAAATTGTCTTTTAGAGGAAAGGTTTAACAAGGGTTTTCTAAGAGCTAAAGTATGAGCATTTTATTGTTAGAGCTATCCCTGTCATTTTATATTTTATTATAATTGTGTATTTTTTGACTGGCCCTGGAAAAGCTCCTGTCGTCTTGTATAATTGTTAACTGTTTGACATCTCTAAAAGAAACCATGGATTTCTCCTCCACTTTGTGCACGATCTGAAAGCAGGCATTTCCGATAAACTAATTTCTGAGATCATAATTACATTTGGCGCCTGACTTTCATTTATCGTGTTTTACAGAAGTTTTATTAATTAAGGTCTTTTTATTGCAAACAACATTATAATTGAAAATAATAAGCACTAGATAGCGTGCAGTCATTTCAGAAATTGTGTTTTCCATGGATTTGTTGCATTATCCATTTATTATAATTGTTGCTGATAAAATAAATTACAATTTTTCTGATTTATGTTCAAGCTGAGTTGTGTAGTCTGCTAAATTTTGTGTCTCACTAATCCACTGTATTTTAGCTGCAATACCCCCTAAAGCCCCATCGCTGTTTTTTTTTTTTGCATAGTAAAGAAGGAATGCTGTCTACTACCTGCAAGAGAAAGGAAAGTCTTTGGTGTACATACACACTAATTTTAGTGTACCACCTCTAAGTCAGTGAAGGGTGGGGTGCTGGATAAAAGGTATAGTCATTCTAGTGTGGCGCCCCTGCGGCTAGGCGCGGCAGGGTAGTATTGCACTTTAATATTAAATGTGTTTTCCCCTGTAAAGTTGTCAGTTCAGGGTTAAACCTGTGGAGTTTGCACTTACACCCATTTAGGACCACACCACTTAGAATAGGGGGGCCGATAATTTAGTAGGTCCCAGGAGGGTGGGGGTGGAGCCTAGGACAGGGTAGTGGGAGGAAAAACCTAGTTAGTCAGACGGAGCTGGGAAGGCAGACAGGAAGGTAAGGCCTGACAGCCCAGCTGAGAGGACGGAGCCCCATCTTTAAGTGGGGGCCCAGGACAGCAGGCAACGGACCAGGACTGGTTGGAGCCGGCTGGTCACGTTGAGGGAACACCGGCAATGCAGGAAACTGAGGCGGCCAGGAGTTTAGCCCTGACCGTAGACTGACAAGCTGCAGGCACATAGAAACCGGGTTGCTGACAGCACCACAAGGTACCTCGCCCCTCAGGATGGAGAACCAGTTCAGGACACTAGAAGACACTATAAGGGACAGGCAGAATTCCGGTGGCGGAGGCTTTGCTTACTTGGGCCCCGCCCGTACTGGTAGAGCACAGACCTTGTCTTCTAGACACAGACCGTGGGACTGGCGGGAGAACTCTGCGAGGGTGGTAGAAGTGAGGAAGAAAGGAGACCCTGAAAGACAAAGACAGAGAACATCTAGAGACTCCATAAGGGGAACCCTGACCTGGCAACATCATCAGCCTGCAAACCAAACTGTACCGTGTTCTGTTTTATCATCTGCCGGTACTAAGTAAAGTGGAGTTAAACTTGAACTGGTTTCCATTATTCTTCCTGCCGGTGCCCGGAGGGCTCAGCATCAGCAGCAGCTCAGCAGAGGTGTGAGAACTGCAACACCATTCAGCACTACAACTCCACTCATCCACAATTACTATCACCGCTGCCCTGAGGTAATAGCTCCACCTTTAGGGAGCTGCACCACACTCAGCTGCGCCCACCATCACCTTAGCGGCCGGCTTGCAGCGCCGGTACCAGTTTACCGGGAACTGCAGGCGGCGTCACAATCCCCTGTAAATACTCCCTTCTCCCCCACCATCATCTACTTCAAATGATATCCAGGGCACGGAACCGGGTCCCCGTCCACCCGTGACTCCCCATTCAAGTCATCAGGCCCGGTGTCCGAGTACCCCCCTAGCCCTGGCCGCATCACTAGCAAAATGCTCACTCACTGGAAACAGCAGGAAGGTAGACTATATCTGACCTAGAGTTACCCTGGAATTCCGGGTTTTCATGGCAACACCTTAGGTACACAACTGCAGCAATTAAGTCTGCATAGGTAAATCAGTCAGTTTATATCAGAGTGTGTGGAGCTAGGACTGGAATAATGCTGGACTGTATTGTTTGTTTGCTCTGTAAATGGGAATGTTACAGACTCAAAGCTACCCTGGGAATGGCACCTGGGAGTTGCCTGTAACCCATGTCTAATCACACCACAAGTAATGACCAGACAGCTTCTTAGTCACGGCTATCCCACGCAGGAGTGAGTCTGGGCCTGTTGTACAACTGTCCGAAATGTATTTATATATTTTTTTCTACTGCTCTCTATACAGCGGTGTGAAGTTTGGACTTTAAGTCTGTGTATTGTCTCATTATTGTTTCCCTGCCATTGCCTATATTAATAAATCCCTACACATCTCACACAATAGGCCCCAGAGTAGGACTGGAGTGATATTCACACCTGAAAGTATCAACATGCATTCCCCACATAATCTCCAGACCAAACTTTGACATTTCATCCAAGACAAAAGCGAAAAAGAATAGACCTTCATTCCAGCCTCCATTGTTGTCTATATGTCAAAACTGAGCATAGCAGAATGACACAAGGTATTAATACTGCATTAGCAAGATCTCACCCAGGGCAAAGATTTCAAAGCAGACTCGGGTTTCAAGATGTCCTCTTCAAGCTCTTTTGGAGAAGCACCAAGAAGTGGACAAAATTGAACATTGCTGTAGGCGACGCCAAGAAGACTTAGTACAGTAGATGAAAGGCCCATCATGCTTCCTCCCTGTAAAATCGGAAAATATCCAGCAGTGCCATCAGCTCAGAACTGACAGCAAGCAATGGGAACAGCTGCACCCATTTACTGTTCGCGGAAGTCTGGCCATAAGTGTTATTGTGGAAGAATTACTGCCAAACAACTATACCTTCATAGAAACAAGGACAAGTGACTCAACTATGTTCAAAACCTAGGAAGAAATGGGATGCAGAAGTGAGTCAGCAGGCGATAAATAAAAATTTGAGATATTTGGCTATATTGGAGGTTGTTTATTTGCCAAAAGGTTTGAGAGCAGTACACTAATGAGTATCTGCAAGCATGCTGAAGGTTCCCTTATAGGTTTGCAGATACATTTCTGCAAATGAAGTTGAGGATCTGATTGGGTGACAATGGGGTCCTCAATGCAGAGAAATAAAGGCAGATACTTAGTCAGCATGCATTACAGTCAGGGAGGCATTTGGTTTGCTTCAAACGTGTTTTGCACCACGTCAGTGTCCCCAAACATACAGCCAATGTCACTAAGAACCATATTCAGCCTAAAGAAGACTAAAGCGTTCTGTAAGTGACGACATAGCCACAGCAGAACCCTGATCTTAATATCATTTAACCTGTGCAGAACTGCATGAGAATACAAGAGGAGTTACACAAGCGTACATCCACGGAAGATCTGTGGTTAGATTTCTAAAATGTTTGGAACAACCTTTCTGTGATGTTCCTTCAAAAACTGTGTGATAGTGTACCTAGAATATTTTATTCTCAGACAACTCCTTGTTAAATACTGTATTCCAGAGTGGAAAATAAAAATTGCCTTCTGGTAATGCACATGAGACAATCCTACAATCAGTGGTCAATAGGTCTTAAAAGTTCTCATGCTTCCTTTGGATATTGGAGTGTCACCTGAGGAAAAAGAGTGCAAAGTAGGCCATGTGAAGCTGCTGATTGGCTGCATAGCTCACTTGGCATAATACACTGGAATAGTGCCAGTGTGGGAAGCATCTTTTATTTTCCATTTTATACTAAGGGACACAGTATTTAAGAAAGGGTTGACCAAGTAGTGGACAGCCACATTAACATGTACATTATAAATTGTTTAAGATGGTCATGATGCATTTGGTCTGTTCTCTCCTCTCCCCCTCTCTCTCTCTCACTATATGTATATATATATATATATATATATATATATATATATATATATACACACAGTGACTAGTGCCTGGAGGTTTCTTTTTCACTGTGCTATTAGATTGCAGCTCATTCAAAGATGTATTGCGTATTAGCCCTGATATGACCATTTGTGGGCTTTTTTGGGGTGAAATAGGGATACTAGCACAAGAGATGTTCTATGGATATGTTAAAAATTATATATACACTGCAGTGTATATATATATATATATATATATATATACATTTTTAAGATATGGCTAATACACATTTCATCTTTGAATGAGGTGCAATCTACTAGCACAGTGAAAAAGAAACCTCCGGGCTGTTGTGGCACTAGACACCTTAAGACTTCCAAATGGATCCAATTCCAAAAAACATGCTGAGAAATTATTTTAATTTTTCAAACAAAAAAAGGATATATTAAAATACAGTACAACGCATTTCAGCTGCTATTTTTGCGGTGCAGCCTCCATCAGGTACATAAAACAAACCACATACATATAAGAGCACTAAAATATAATGTTACAACCCAGAGGAGAGACACCTGGAGAATTGATTACTTGAGAATCTCAATGTGCATTATATCAGGTGAGCTTATCTACATTATAAAAAAATTGTTCACCTTTGGATAAACGTATTACGCCCAGAGGAAGTGCCGCACTTGTCATTTTCCTTTTCCCCAATTCAGGGTCTTCCAAGCAATCTAATAGCAATTATTTGTTCTGATGCCTAATACTAATGGTGCAACATTGACTTTACTAACACCATTGGAGAATGTTTATTTTGCCTGTTTTTTGTTCCACAGTTTGTTTCACTTTTTCTTTTTGTCTATTTTCTGTAAATTCAATTTGAAGCCATAGAACGTGATACAGTAGACATACAGATGCTTGAAAAGCCCAGCTTTTTTCGCCTGGAGTAGCTCGTCTGCAGCCATTTGTTGTGTGTTTACCAACGGGACTGGAAGAGTGGAGCTGCACCAGATGGCCACCTGTAGGAGTAACCCATATGGCCTTGTCTGTTTTCAGAAAAATATATGCTGGAAGGAAACATTATATCAAGCTCCGTTTTGTCAGGCGAGACTTAATGTGCTTTAAATTTTAAATGTTCTGAAAACCTCTTGCCTTACGTTTCAGTTTAGACCTGAAAGGTTTCGTAATGAGAAGCCGTTATGCTGAGAATGCAAAGTAAACTTCTAAACAACTTTCCGACAGTCAGATAACCGTGTGGGATTCAGAACATCTGGACTGGGACTATTGCGAACATTAAGTAAAACTCCAAATACACAGTAGACTGCACTTAATTTTTGCGTGCTAGACTGTTTGTGTTTCTTGTGCAACATTTCTGGATAATTAAAAGATGCTTATTGGTCTTTTCTTGTATGTTTTGCTACAAATATAATATTTAATGCAGTGTGAAAAGTCTGTTTGGTAAAGTACTAAGTAATAAATTCATGGAACGAATCAAAATAGTTATTAACAAATATAAAAAGAATGTAATAACCTATACAAACTGTAACTCATAATTGAGTGTTCTCTAAATATTAGTGTTTTATTGGTTATAGAACTCGGCTAACATGTTGAAGCTGCTCACAATAAACTAATGTGAGTTTTAAGAAATGTTTGCCTGAAACATTTGCTAGATCCATATCTTAAAGAGCATCCATCTTTTCAATTTCTATTTAAAAAACCAATAGTACTCACCTCTTTCGTCAAGCCTACAACCTGCAATGAGACCTGGTCCACCGCACTGCCCCATGATCAGCACTCCCTCCTGTTCTGTATCCCCACCCGCCCCTTGTAAGCTGTGAGCCCTCGCGGACAGGGTCCTCTCCCCTCCTGTTCCTGTATGACTTGATTGTCCACATTTATTGTACTTGTCCTCGTCTGCCCTTTCCATATGTAAGGCGCCATTGAATTCAATGTCTCTATATAAATAAATAATAATGATAAAAAATAATAATAGTACAAGTCAAAATAAGCTACTTTGTAATGTATCTTATGAGAGTAATCTGCTTTCTCTTCCTGGAGTAAGAATTCCCAAAAATCTCAATTGACAGGTAAAATTTTTCTTCAATTAAGCCAGATTCTCACGTTTATGAGATTGGAAATGGCAATTAGTGCTCATACAGTTCTATATAGAGATGAGTGGATAGAAGAAGGAAGGAGCTAGAGGTCATACCCTCCCCTCTACATAGAATTCTATCAGTTGTAACTGACATATCCTAATATGATGTAACACTCTATCTTCACTGAATACTGGTTTTACTCATGAATAGAGATAACTGGACCGATGGCAGTTCAGGTTCTGGTTCAGTCGGGCTCTTTGAAATGTTCATTCAGATCCTAAACTAGACTCAAACCTCACTTAAAGTCACTGGGCAGTTCGGTTCTTTGCCCACATACATCCAGCCATAAGCAAACCACCTCCGGAGTGCGGAAGGGCATGGTTTTTGTCTTTTCATTTTATTTACAACCACACTACAGTCAATAAGGGTACTTTCACATTACGATTTTTAAGGGAGCCGATGCTGTCCGATAAAATCGGACAGCATCGGCTCCCTTCTGATGCCTGGAATCGGATGCCAAATAGGCATCCGATTCCGACATAAAATCGCTCACTCTGGCCTGTTTAAAAAAAGCAAAAAAACAATGTATGCTCACCTGTCCTCGAGGCCCCCGCCGTCTCCCGCACTGTCCCGCAGGCTCCCGGTGTCCTCACGGTGTCCTCCTGCTGTCTCCAGAGGTGGTCTTCTTCTGAACAGGACCAGCCGTGATGTCACAATCACGTGACCGCCTGTTAACATGGTGTAACCTGCGGTCACGTGACTGTAACGTCATGGCAGGTCCTGTTCAGAAGAAGACGACCTCTGCAGACACGGGAGACACCGCGAGGACATCGGGAGCCTGCGGGAGATGGCGGAGGCCTTGGGGACAGGTGAGCATACATATTATTTATTTATTTTTTTTAACCCCTGCTTTCCCAGTTAGGAGCAGTTTTACTGTACTGAGCATGCTCAGTATAGTAAAATCGGGTCCGAGGACACATCAGATGTATCCTCGGACCCTGCTCCATAGGGCCCCATGTTAAAAACATCGGACCGAATCGAATGTGCACTAAATGGCATCCAATTTGGTCCAATCCGATTTGTCTGTTTTTATTTTCGGTGCAAAAATCGAGCATGCTCCTATTTTTGCACTGATAAAAAAATCGGACAGAATCGGATTGGAACAAATCGGATGCCATTTAGTGCACATCCGATTCGGTCCGATGCCCATAGGGCTGCATGGGGGCCAAAATCGGTCCGATGCTGTCTGATTTTTATCGGACATCATCGGAAATTAAAAATTCGTAGTGTGAAACCAGCCTAACTCTGCATTTGCCCCCAGTGCGAGCTGATCAAGCACTGCAAGCGAATCGCACTGTGCTCAGCACCGACATGAACACATTGGTGCGAGCCGAAATGGTTTGGATAAATAAAGCACACAAACTCCTGCCCCGAAAGGGCTCACTCATTTCTACTCATTAATTGAAAATTTTGAGAGTGATTGATCAATCTTGGCGGAGAAAGAAACACATTTCTATGATAAGATATATTGCATAGTTGTTTATTTCATGTGCAGTATTGATTTTTGAAACAAAACTTACAATTACACTTTAAATTGAAACATACAAAAAATGTTTTAAAATATATTCTTGCATAAGGTGACCAAAAATCTTGGGTCAAACTATCTAACTAAACCCTGACCTTCACCAACTCTCCAATTTTCTACATAAAGACATATGAAGGGATTCAACTTTTTCATTCACTCCCATTGCTTTTACCAACAATTCTTGTGAAAGAAGGGATTGTTCTGAAGACCTCACGGAATTTGATCATGATCTTGTAATCTTATTTGACGACTGTAACAAGTCAGTTTGTGAAGTTTCTTCCATCCTCAATATTCTACAGTCAGTTGTGAATTATATTATTGAAAAGGGGAAGCATTTAAGAACCTTTGTAACCCAACCACCAAGTGACAAACCACGTCAGGTTACAGGCATGGTTTTCAATCACCTCAACTCAATACCAAGCGTTAGACGCAGTGGTGTAAAGCACGCTGCTACTGGATTCTGGAACAGTGGAAACATGTTCTGTACAGTAACTAATCAAACTACTCTATCTCACAGTCTGATAGATGAGTCTGGATTTGGTGAGCACTTTGTGAATGTCACCTGTCTCACTCCATTGTGTCAACTATTGATATTTTAAGGGTTTGCCTAGGTCCTTCAGTTTCAGTGAATAGAAATTGTAATGATTCAGCATGCAAAAACATTTTTGACAATTGTATACTTCCAAACTTGTGCTGACAAGTCTCCAGGACTATGATTTAATGCACAAAGCAAAGTCCATAAAGGTATGGTTGGGTGAGTTTGGTATATAAGAAATTGACTGGCTGCTCAGAGTCTTAGGGTACCGTTACAAGTCGCAACATTGCATGCAATTTCAATTGCAATTTGCTGGTTGCAGTGAAATCATGGACACATTGTTCTATTTGCTGTGTACAAATGTAACAATGTGTCCATGATTTCACTGCAACCAGCAAATTGCAAGTGAAATTGCATGCAATGTTGCGACGTGTAATGGTACCCTTAATTTCAGTTTTATCAAATATCAGTATCTGACTTCACAAATGCTCTTGTGGATGAATGGGCAAATATTCCAAAGACCCCCCAAAAACCTGTAGAAAGCCCCCCAGAAGATTGGAAGTTGTTATAGCTGCAAAGTGGAAGCCAAATCCTTATTAATATCCATAGATTTGAACTGAAATATCATAAAAGCTCATGTATGTGTAATGTGTTCTTGTCGCAATACTTCTATCCATATCGCATATGTCTAATAATTGCAGAATTTTTCATCTTAAGGGATATTTTAAAACTTTTTACTCAGCTTCTTCAACTGTCTCTGTTATTTAATTTTTTTCTGTATCTAAAGTGATGGCAGACCTTCTATGGTACATTTGCACAAACTTACAACATGAAAAACCTTGGACACCTTTGGACAATCCATACTTGTTAGAAATTTGCTTAGACCTATGATCACAAGGTGTCTTGTAATCTGTGGCTAAACCTATTAGTAAATGCTCAATTTTCGTACAGTAACACCATTATAGACAAAATTCACAATTACACATTGCTCATTAAAATGATTGGGACACCGGTGTATTGCAGGACAGGTCCTCCGGTGCAAGAGATGATCCTTGTAATTGTTAGCCAAGAAAAGAGGATCCTGAATGAGGAAGCCTAGCTATTAAACCAGAATTTCCTAATAGGATTTATAAAAATTGTTATTGTCTACTTCAGAATCTCTTTTGTAGGCAACTTGTCATGAGGAAAAATCATTTACCTGCAGGCATAGTGCTAATCTGCAGGTTAAAGTGGCTGAATAACATGATGTTTATCGTCAGGGAGAAAATGAAGGTATATTCTCACTGCAGCTGATCGTTTTCAGTCCTCGGGGAGGCAGGGGTGGAACTATTGTGGTGCAGCTGGTTCAGCTGCACTAGGGCCCCAACCGGCTAGGGGGCCCCTTCAAGCCTGCAGGGGGGCACCCAGCTGACCCCCGTAAGCCGTTGTCAGAGGAGAATAAGGTCAGGCAAGGGAAGCAGAAAGCTTCCTGCTTCCCTTGCCTGATCACGCCCCTCCTCTCCTCTGCCCCTCCAGCTCCCAGGAGCGCACACGGCGTGGCTCAGCAGGTAGGAGAGCCGCCGCAAACACATCCCCGCAACACCCCCGGGGGTCAAGGTCCGCCACTGCGGGGAGGTATAGGCACCAGTAAAAAGTCAGCGCTTACTAACCAGTGAGCACAGTGTAATCACGTCCACTAGAGCTTTTGTGACTCTTGTTCAGCCCACAATGGCCGTTCCAGTCACCTTAACAGTATAGCCAATCTCAGACCACTACGATCACGTGATAAAAAAATCGGAATTCATTGCTTCTCTCCTGCCAGAAACCAAACCACCCTTTTAAGTAAGAGCAAGTGATCATGCATTCTTCACTGCTATTTTTCTAATTCCTTCCTCCATTTTCTTAAGTAAAACAAAGCTTTATTAGTATAGATACTAGAGCATCTCAATGAATTAGAATATCATCAAAAATCAATGTCATACTGCCATGTTTAAGGGCGTTGACTAATAAATCAATATTATATTCACCTTTTGATGTCTCGTGGAATACGGCAGCACAATTTTTAACCCCTTTATTCTCCCTACTGTAATTTTCTGAGATAATGAGCTTTGGGTTTTCATTGGCTGCAAGCCATAATCATCAACATTAACTGAAATAAACACTTGAAATAGATTACTCTGTTTGTTATGACTCTATTAAATATATGCATTTCACTTTATGTATTGAATAATTGAATTAAATTAACCTTTTGATGATATTCCAATTCATTGAGATGCATCTGTATATCTTTTAAGGCAAAACATTCTATTGATTTGAAACTTTAAAGTACGGACGGTTTTTTGATCTGTATTGTCATCTGCATGGATTCCGTATGATATTTCTTTTTTGTTTTTTTATATCAATAGTTAGAAAAAAAATTAAAAGTCCAAATAGCTTCTTATGTGAAGAACTGCAATATATCTGTTAAAATTGTATGCACTTCGGCTGATCTATTTTGTTTTGTTCTAATTCACACTGGAATATGTGAGTCTTATTCGAAATGTGGAAAGAGTTTTTATTACATTGCCTGAACTTGGTCTGAACAGTCCAAATGACGACCAATGGGTCTTGTGCTTTCCACTTAAAGTCAGTTCTTTCCACGCCCAGCACTCAGACCCATCCGAGTCGTGAACATGTAACTTCTTTACTCCTTTAACCTTTTTTTTTTGTTTCGAGTCACCCAACTTCTCTTTTTGTGATATACAAACATAATAAAAATAACATAATGCTTTGTACATCTCTACATGTTATTTCCATGGAAATTCAAGATATTGAAAAGATGTTTGCTTGTAACTATATTTTATTTTGCTACAATGCTCTTATAATATACATTTTACTACATTTAAAGGGATTTTCCCATGATGAAAGTTAATTTTAAAGTTGATTTTAATCAATAGATCTTGGAATAATAATTTCCACAACTGGATGTGTTTAAAAAATGTTCTTGTGCTGAGATAATCTTATATATGTGTCCCTGCTATGTATGGTGTAATGGATGTGTCTGACCTTACTGGGACATGGTCTGATCATACCACATCTCCTGTGCTGATATAATCTTATATATGTGTAACTTCTACATACTGTGTTATGGATGTGTCTGCCTGTATAGGGACATGGTCTGCTTATAACACATCTCCTGTGCTGAGATAATCTTATATATGTGTCCCTGCTATGTACTGTGTAATGGCCGTGTCTGACCATACAGGGACATGGTCTGGTCTGATCATACCACATCCCTGTGCTGAGATAATCTTATATATGTGTCTCTGCTATGTACTGTGTAATGGATGTGCCTGACTGTACAGGAACATGGACTGCTCATATCACATCTCCTGTGTGGAGATAATCTTATATATGTGTCCCCTTATATGTACTGTGTAATGGATGTGCCTGACTACACAGGGACATGGTCTGATCATACCACATCTCCTGGGCTAAAATAATCTTTTATATGTGCCATGTGCCCTTTCTCTGTGCTGTGTAATGGTTGTGTCTCACCGAACAGGGACAGGTCTGATCATACCACGTCTCCTGTGCTGAGATACTATATGTGTTTTTGCTATGCACTGTGTATTGGATGCGTCTGAATGTTTAGGGACATGAGCTGATCATACCTCATCTCCTGCACAGTGGAGGAAGTAAAAGAATATAAAGACATCACAGCACGGTATTATAAAAGATTCTTTTTTTTTTTAGGTAAAACATTTCCTGTGTGTAAATAATGTTTTACCTCAAAGAAAAAATTATTTGTGATCCCGTGCCTTAATACTCTTCGTGAACTCCTCTGCCCAAGAAATGTGGTATGATCAGACCATGTCCTTGTACGGTCAGACACATCCATTACACAGTACATAGTGAGGACAGATATATAAGATTATCGTAGCACAAGAGATGTATGATCAGACCATGTCCCTGTACGGTCAGACACGGCCATTACACAGTACATAGCAGGGACACATATATAAGATTATCTCAGTACAGGAGATGTGGTATAATCAGACCATGTCCCTGTATGGTCAGACACATCCATTACACAGTACATAGTGAGGACAGATATATAAGATTATCGTAGCACAAGAGATGTATGATCAGACCATGTCCCTGTACGGTCAGACACGGCCATTACACAGTACATAGCAGGGACACATATATAAGATTATCTCAGCACAGGAGATGTGGTATGATCAGACCATGTAACTGTACAGTCAGACACATACATTACACAGTACATAGCATGGACACATACCATAAGTACTCGAGTGTAAGCCGAGCTTC
Organism: Allobates femoralis; assembly: GCA_033576535.1. NCBI lineage: Eukaryota > Metazoa > Chordata > Amphibia > Anura > Aromobatidae > Allobates > Allobates femoralis. Next base: position 119,990,504 of record JARQOC010000003.1, read on the forward strand.
TCAGCACAATTTTTGTGCTGAAAAGGGCCCCGATCGGCTTATACTCGAGTCACAGTGTACAGGCTCATTAGGGGGTGGTGATTGGGTGCTTGAGGAAGCGGGGGGGGAGGCTGCAGAAGGAGCGGGCGGTCACCTGGGTCCACTCATTAGTGCAATGCAATATGCACTGCATCCCCCTGTCCATCAGCGGCAGGGGGAGCTGTGCATATTCCATTGCACTATGTATACTCGCCCGCCTATGATCAGTATATGCCGCCATGCTGCCGCGCACCATAAAGTAATAAATCATTCATTCTTACCCTCTGTCGCTATGTCACCACTGCATCCTCTGGTCTTCCTGCTTCTTCCTGCTTTTGCCGATGTCATGTGACCGGCGTAGCAGCTCGCTCATGTCACCTACACCTCAAAAACATCTCTAGAATTTGACCTTTTCTTACTGTTGACTCTGCATAAACTCTAACTGTTGCCTTTATTCATTTTCTTCTGATTAATGCAATTTTCTACTAATTGGTCTCCCTTGTATTAAACTCTCTCCTGTCCAATCCATTCTCAATGCAGCAGCCAGGATTATTTTCCTCTCCAAGCGCTTCACCGATGCCTCTATCCTGTGCCAGTCATTGCACTGGCTGCCAATCCTCTATAGAATACATTATAAAATTATCACTTTGACCCACAAAGCCATCCACAGTTCTGCACCACCCTACATCTCCTCCCTCATTTCTGTCTATTGCCCTACACGTGCCCTCCGTTCCACAAGTGACCTAAGACTGACATCAGCTACAATCCGAAACTCCCAGTTGCGTCTCCAGGACTTCTCATGAACTGCACCAATTCTCTGGAACGGATTACCAAAACAATTCAATTTATTCCAAATATCTATACCTTAAAGGAAGTGTTTAAAACACATCTCTTTAGACTAGCCTATCACCTCACCTCATCTATGTAAGTATTCCCATTCTGTCCTTCTCTAAATCTGACCTCTAGTATCATCTTTGTACACCCCCATGCATTTTATAACACTTTATCTGTACTTGTACAGATCCCGGCCGGTGACCAGTTCAAGCAGCATTATGTGAATCCCCTATTCATTATATTGATAGCTGAACCATATATGATGGCATTTATTACCATTTACCTTTTGTGTCTCCCCTATTTCCTCATAGATTGTAAGCTTGCAATCAGGGACCTCACTCCTAATGGGCTCAGTGATGTTTCTATTTATTTTTGTCTCATATGGCCTATATTGTATTATATTTGTATTGTCTCATATTGTATTGTGTTTTATCTTATTATTGTATTGTATGTTATTATATATTATTGCATTGTATAGTATGCCCTCTGAATTGTAAAGTGCTGCGGAATATGTTGGCGCTATATAAATAAAAATTATTATTATATACCATGGTGGGGGGTATATACCAGTGGTGGGGGTATATACGGTGATGGGGGGTATATACCGGTGATGGGAGTATATACCAGTGATGAGGGGTATATACCAGTGGTGGGTGGTATATACCAGTAATGGGGGTTATATTCTACTGGTGGGGGGTATATACCAGTGATGAGGGCTATATGTCTGTGGTGGGGGTATATACCAGTGATGGGGACTATATATCAGTATTACCAGGATGGGGGGCCATATACCAGTGATGGGGGCTATATACCAGTATAACCATTATGGGGGGCCATATACCATGCTGGGAGACTATATACCAGTAATGGGGGAAAATGTACAGTGAGGGGGGTATATACCAGCATGAGGGGCCATTTACCATGATGGGGGAGCTATATACCAGTGATGAGGGGCTGTATACAGTGATGATTGCTATATACCAGTGATGAGAAACAATATGCCAGAATGGGGGTCTGCTGCATTTCCTACCCTAGGCTTATACTCGAGTCAATAGGTTTCCACAGTTTTGGGGGTAAAATTAGGGGCCTCGGCTGATACTCGGGTCGGCTTATGCTCGAGTATATGCGGTATATAAGATTATGTCATTACAGTTACATCTTTTTTAAACACATCCAATTGTGGAAATTATTATTCCAAGATGTATTGATTAAAATCAACTTTAAAATTAACTTTGTTTGTGGAAAACCCCTTTAATCGTTTGGTCGGTAATAATTTGCACTTAAAAATATCTCACATTACATAAACCATGCTACCTTTCACTTATATAGTTCAATTTGATGCACTGTAAGTCATTGTAATGTTTGGCACAGTTACTTTGTTTCTAAGGCTGAAAAAGGCCTAAGTCCATTCAGTGCAGCCTATTATCCTGCAATGTCAAACATTATGTACTGTATGTCATACATCAAGCCTTCATAGTTATCGCAGCAAAGAGCCCAAGGTGACTAGAGTCACACGTGCTGCTTCTCTCATCCACTGTATGTGCCAGTATGTAGCAAGCTTATAGTGTAAGTGGAATAGGGAAAGAAGAGGTAAAGGACATATTCTCTCACGTCCGGCCCTAATACATTGTCACTTTGTCAGCCAGTCTCAATTTACTCCCTCCTAAAACCAGTTACTGCACCATATAACTGGTGGATAGAGGGCAGGCTGTCAATATGTGATTGGCATAATAAGGTTATCACAATGGACATGGGGGGTTTACAGTTCATACGAGACTAGTAGGATGGGTAAACATATTACTGTAAGAAAAAATCTACGTGAACCATGTTTATTTCTACTAATAATCCCTTTTTTTTTTCCAGAGCTACATCCACGGGAGCAGCCAGGCTCAGTTTGTCGCAGAATCTCATATTATCCTGTTGCTGAATATCCTTCTGATCACGTAAAATAAAAGCTTTTGTTATTGCTCTGTCATTTTTAGCAATGACATAACTGTCCTTTATACCCAGGCTTGTAGGAATGTAGGTGCTTATACTTTATAGAGCTGGGACTGTAATCAACAGGGTTGTTAGAAATAATATCCACAATAATCATTTCTGTGTAATGCTCTCTGGAGCTGTATTCTTTAGCTGGGCTGAGCACTGTGTATGACAGAGGCTCTTTACAGATAGAGACGAATATATGATATTATTTGTAGTAAAGAGTGCACAATGGCTAGGGGTACAATTAAGACTAGGTTTTAAAAGGGGGTGTGAGAAAATGATGCCAGCTTCCAGAAACAGAACCAATTTTGCCTGTAGACAATGTTTGCTTTTGTACTTGGGCAATAGAAGTTATACCACCAAAGGATAGGTAATAAATGTAACCTTAGTGGGTGTCCGACAGATAGGATCCCTCAATACCAAGAACAGGGTCGCATGCATCCATATGGTTTGAACAGTGGTGCGCATGTGCAACGACTGCTTTATTTACTTTTGCAACTTCATGAGTGCAGAGGTCTTGCACGGACAGTGCTCCTCCAATCACATGTGACACAGGATCTCTGATTTTGGGATTAATTAGCATCTCAGCAATCAGACCTTCCCCCCACATTCACACTTTTTCTAACCTAACGTGGAGAGACCATTTTAAAGAATCTGTGGTGATCACAGTGGTGGGACTTCCGCGATTGACACTTTATGACTTATACTCAGGATCAGAAGATTTTTGAGATCTATTTTCAGATTGGAGGTCTCTGTAGTGGATACGCAAAATATTACATATCTTGTGTATAGTTGATTAGAGAGAGATAAAATGTTTTAAGGCATTTTTATTACTTTCTGCAAAGTCACAAGTTTGCATACACTTCATTAGTATTTGGTACCATTGCCCTTAAACGGTATGACTTGGGTCACACATTTTGGATATAATTCCACAAGCTTCTTGCAATAGTTGGTAGTATTTTGGGCATATTCCTCCTGACAGAACTGGTGTAACTGAGCCATGTTTGTAAGTCGCCTTGCTCGCAACAATCGTTTCAGCTTTGCCCATAAATTTTCAATAGGATTTAGATCAGGGCTTTATGATTGCCAATACAAAACATTGACTGTGTTATCCTTAAGCCACTTTGGGACCAGTTTGGCACTATGCTTCGATTCATTGTCCATTTGCAAGACCCGTTTCCGCCCAAGCTTTAACTTGGTAATGTCTTAAGATGTTACTTCAGTATTTCCACACAATCCTCTTTTCTCATAATGCCATCTATTCTGTGAAGTGCACCAGTTCCTCCTGCATCAAGATAACTCCACAACATGATGCTGCCACCCCTGTGTTTCACAGTTGGGATGGTGATCTTAGGCTTCCAGGCTTCTCCCTTTTTTTCTCCAGACATTACGATGGTCATTATGGCCAAACAGTTCAATGTTTAACTCGTCAGACTACAGGACATGTCTCCAGAAATGTAGGTATTTGTTCCTGTGTGTATTTAAAAAATTAATCTGGCTTTTTTATGGATCTTTTGGAATAATGGTTTCTTCCTGGCAGAGTGGCCTTTCAACTCATGTTAATACTTTGCTTGTTTCGCTGTGGATAATGACACAATCTTACCAGCTTCTGCCATCATCTTCACTACATATTTTGCTTTTGTTCTTGGGTTGATATGCACATGATAAACCAAAGCATGTTCATCTCTGGGACACAGAACCTGTCTCCTGTCTGAACATTATGATGGCTGGACATTCTCATCTTGTTTTTATTTGCATATAATTGTTTGTACAGATGAACAAGGCACCTTCAGGAATTGGAAATTCCACCCAAGGATGAACAAGAACTGTGCAAGTCCACAATTCTCTTCCTGATATCTTTTCTGATTTATTTACACTTTCCCATGATGCTACACAAAGAAGCAGTGTGTTTCAGGTGTGCATTAAAATACATCTACCGGTATGCCTCTAATTAACTCAGATGTTGCCAATAAACCTGTGACATCATCATATGGGCTGTCCCAAATTGTTTAAAGGCATAGTAAACTTGTGACTTTGCAGAAAGTAATACAAATGCCTTAAAACGTCGCCACCCTATTATTATTCTGGCATTTGGCAAATATTAATAATTATGGTAATCCTAATTGACATAAAATTGGAAAGGTGTATTCTGATTTCATGTCAGATAATGAGAGAAACATGCGTATGTATCTTTTTATATAGTGTATGTAGATGTCTGGTTTCAACTGTGTATGTATATACAGGGGTTGGACAAAATAATGGAAACACTTAATGTTTTGGCATCATAATCTTCGGACATGTTATAAACATGCAAACCATGACACAAGTTAACGTTTTGTAATTGATTATTTGTGTTAAGTGATATGTGTATGTAAATTTACTGTTTGATTTGCCGAATTGTAAGAATATTGATGAGAACCTGATACCAATGGCAGACTTTTCAGATTTTCAAAAAGGCCAAACTCTTGGTGGTCGTATGGCAGGCGCCAGCGTCACAGAAAGTGCCCGAATGCTTGGCGTGTCAAGAGGTTCTGTCTCCAAAGTAATGACTGCGTTTGAAAGAGAAGGAAAAATGTCCGCAGCAAAGCACAGGTCCAGCCGACAGTCGAAGTTGACTGAGTGAGACTGTCGGACTCTAAAGCGAATTGTGAGAGAGAATCGCAAGACCAAGGCTCCGAAAATCACTGCTGAACTCAATGAACACCTACAGAACCCAGTGTCCACGAAAACTGTTTGTCGGGAGCTGCACAAATCTGGATTCCACGGAAGAGCTGCAATTAGAAAACCGCTGCTCTCAATGACAAATGTTTCCAGGTGTTTAGAGTGGTGTAGAAACCTCCAGAACTGGTCCCTCAAGCAGTGGAAACATGTGATATTTTCAGACCAATCATCTTTTACCCCATTTTCCGACCTCCGGCCGAGTGTACGTTTGGAGACAGCCAAAAGAAGCATTCCATCCAGACTGCCTTCTCCCAACCGTAAAACAGGGCGGAGGTTCTGTGATGTTCTGGGGTGTTATTGCGTGGAGATCCGCCGGGCCAATGATATCATCTTGTATGAATCCATACCTCGGAGAACTGAGGCTGTAATCGCCGCAAAAGGTGGACCTACACCATATTAAACTAACTTTGGTTGATTTTTCCAGGTGTTTCCATTATTTTGTCCAACCCCTGTGTATATATATATATGTATATATATTTATTTATATATTCAGATATTTCTTCATTTATTTGCACTATGCAACTTTATTGTGTAATTCTAGAAATTACTATTATGTATTTTTTAATCACTATTGTATATTACTAATCCTTTGAGTGGTGCCTTTTGACTTAGTGTACATTATGAATTTTGATTCTACTGTGCAATACTATATCTTTATCATCTTTTTGCTATCTTTTAATGTATTTTTATTGAATAACAATTTATATTTTATTAATAATAAACTGTAGTCGCTTATTATAGATTTTGAAAATTGGATGCTTGTTAAGGCTTTTACTGGACTGGTCATTAAGTGGTTAAATGTATTCACTTGCACAATCTACTACACAACTGCTGTTCATTAACTTTGTATAGACATTTTTGCTAACTGTCAAGCCAAACATATTGAACATAGCAAAATCATCATTAGTAAAGAAGACGTTTTATTTTTTGAGACATTAAATGTCACGCCCGGGTGTATGGATGCCTAGAGTGTAGCACAACACAGGGGAGACATTAGGGGGGGAATAGAAGGAAGGCGGTAGGGAATGGGGATGGGGACACCGCCTGGCACTCACCTGAATCTGTTGCCCTGAGCTCACTAATGTTCTTATACGGGTCCTGCCTAAGGTTGGGTTCACATTGCGTATTTTTTCCTGTCCGTGGGATCCTACTTTTTGTAGGACCCCACAGACAGGAAAGGACACCACAAGGGGTGACCTATTCTGTGTCCGGGTCCATGAGTATCACGGATCCGGACACAGAGGGGCACTTTCACTTCCGCAATGTACAATATACATTGCCGAAGTGAAATATAGTATAAAAGAAAGAGTTAAAAATAAAAAATCAGTATTCTCACCTATCCGCGATCCACCGCTGCCTCCAGCAAGGTCCGGGTGCTTATAGGACCTGCGGTGATGTCACAAGCCGATCAGCTGATCGGGTCACATGACTGCAGTTACCGCGGGTAAGTGCGGTCATGTGACCCGATGACGCTGCCAGGTTGTGACATCACCGCAGGTCCTGTAAGCACCCGGACCTTGCTGGAGGCAGTGGTGGATCGTGGATAGGTAAGAATACTGATTTTTTATTTTTAAATCTTTCTTTTACTTAATTTCACTTCTACAATGTATATTATACATTGCAAAAGTGAAATTAGAAGTGAAATTAGCATGCTCAGTACACTAAAATCGGGTCCGAAGAACAATCAGCTGTTTCCTCAGACCCGCGCTCATAGGCCCCAATGTTAAAGGCCACGGATCTGATCGGATTTGGCCTATTTGCCATACGATTTTGTGGGATCCAAATTTTTTCTGTGCCCAAAATCGGAGCAGTCTCCGATTTTGGGTACAGCAAAAAATCGGACACAAGTCGGATCCCACAAAATCGGATGGCAATTAGGCCAAATCCAATCCGATCCGACCCCCATTTACATCGGACAGCCATGAATTGAAGAAAATCGCAATGTGAAACCAGCTTAAGCCCTCTCTTTCCCTGATCTCATCCCAGCTAGTGAGAAGGCCGACGAGTACACTAGACCACTGCAAATAATATAACATAAGGGAAGGGGAAACAGAGGGAAATAGACATAAACTAACCTTGACTACACAGCTTCTGAAGGCCCCATTACACGGCACGACATCGTTAACGATGTCCCTGATACTTCACGGGTTTGGAGTTTTCCAGCGACATCGTCAGGACGTCGTTGCATGTAACACCGAGATTAAACTACAATAAGTCGTTGGATCACTGATCACAGGTTTGAGAACATGTTCTCAAACCACACAATCAGTGATCAGCCAACCTGCTATATCGTTGTGTGTGACACCGCGATAACTATGTCATTTACGATTTTGCCCATTCACAGCAATGAGCAGGTATCATTCGCTGGGTTGTGCGAACGATACATGCTCACAACATCGTTGGTGAGCCATCCACGATATATAGACGTGTGACATCTCACCAACGATGTCGGAAACGACCCCGCGCCCACGAGATCGTTGCCGACATCGTTCCAACGTCGTGCCGTGTAACGGTACCTTGATAGAGACAGGCTCCTTGTAAACTGGTCAGCATAGAAATAGATTCTATAACCGTCGTCAGATATTAAGACACCTGACTACTTATAACGGAAGTGAGTGACCACGAAGAACTGCACCTGAGAATTAAGACCTTAAGAAACATCCAGCAAGGTAAGTGTCCTTAACTCCTGTAGTGCCAAAAGAAAGAAAATACATTTAAACACTAATTGTAGGTCTGTGATCAATAAGGCATTGTGACCTTCTAGTTTCAGACTCGCCAGACGTCTTCTTAGGGTGAGACACACTCCTGACATTAACATAATGTATGCACTATACTTTTCTGAATTGAACTGACATTTCTTCAGCTGTAGCAAATAGGAATCAAGTTATTTTCTTCATTTCCTTTTTTGCATATTCCTTCACAGCGTTTGGTGTGCATGAAATATGAAAAAACACCATCCACAATGCAAATGTATGAGAAATCAAAGCATTCATGTATGCACAATTGTTTTCTAACACTCTTCTCTCTGAGGAATTTACTTACTATTCAGCACTACTGACTCCATAACTAGGATTTTCCTCTTGAGCCAATTGGTGAGAGCAGTTTGTTGTTTCATTTCTTTTTCTTTTGTTTATTGTTTTGCATAAGAATAATGTAAAATATATGCATACCGCCTACAGTGAAACCCACAGGAAGAAAGGAACTAACCGGGCATGAAGCTGGAGACATTCACCATAATCATAACAATGACTAAATTGTGTGCATGTAGTATATCACAGCTCACAACTGTGTTATGCCTTGAAGCTTGTGGGTCCCTTATTAGTCCCTAGCCACAACAACAGCTGTATTGCTGTTCTTTATTGTAATAGGGTGTTTTACATACAATATTAATGCTGCAGTGTTTGAAGAATGTACTTTTAGGGCATGCTCTCAGTGCAAATGTTTTTTCTGCTATTTTTCGTACAGAAAACCTGTTGTTTTTATGTGGATCTGATTTAATTTTAAAAAATCACTGCTTTCAATGATACTGTTGATTTGTGTTGTTTTATTTTGTTATTTGGTGTTTTCCCTATTGGTTTTTATGTGGAACCTTAAAAAATGTGTATATCAAAAACAAAAGTGTATCTTGATGTGCAGAATCCAATTTTTTTCTGCATTTAAATGGGTTTCCAGAACTTTAACATTAAATATTATTATATTATATAAATATCTATCATTATGATAGGTCATCAATGTCTAATTAGTGGGGATTTAACACCTCGCAGCCCCGCCGGCTGGAACAACTCAGTTGCAGAGCACAGCTCCTTCATCTGTATATTGGACACAGCTAGCAACTGCATATCCTTCTTCTAATTCACTGAACATATACATCTTTTCTATATTCTTTGGGACTGGCTGCTTGGTCTATTCCTTGCGCCACCTGGCTCACCAGATGGTGAATTATTGTCCCCTTCCCCCATGCCTGCTTTCACCTTCCTGACTAAGCAAATTATTACTGTCACGTGCCCGCTTCTCAGCTCGTCAGCTGGGGTTTCGCCTGCAAGGGTTAATCTATCTCCTCTCACTCAATCCAGCACTCAACCTCTGTCCTTTGCTGAACGGGAGCATAAATCACACCCCGACACAGACCGTGCACCCCGCTTTACAGCACACGTGCTGCCACCACTCACCAGACATTTATACAGATGATGAGTCCTGAAAATACTAGATCACACGCTTCCTAGGGTTATGGATTCTTTTAGAGTATACAAGGTTCAAACTTATTAAAGTTTTAAGCTTTAACAGAAAAGGTACAGTGCTTACAATAAAAAGATATAAAATATGGAAATAAAATTATTCAAAATAGTTATAAAATAAAAGGGAGAAACTTACAGAAATATCTAAACTTTGCAGTCTATTCTTTTCGTATCCTATGTGGAAGGAGGAAGATGAATGTAGATCATAGCAGTATTTCAGCTGCCGAAAATCTGTGACAAAGAAACTCATGGCCCCAGGCCTTCTTATAGGGTTTGGTGTGAGGTCGAGTTTCTAGCCCACCCTGTCATTTTAATATTCTAATCACAGGCCTGTGAATGGACCCCTTGCTAATTTAGCCATGCATACATTATTTTCAAACGTTCTTTGTCTTTCCTCATACTGTAATCTCCTGGTCATTCATGGCCATCTGTTGGTTTGTTTGAAGCTCCCTAAAGGTGTGAAATGTTTTCATTCCCGTGCTTTAAGGAAGGCCCTCTGGAGTTTGTTACCCTGTGACCAGGAAAGCTACCTTTGTGCTCAAGATAACATAGGTTATGACCTTTGTGTAGTGACGCAGAATTTAACCATTAACTGCTGGGTCTATATTCCCCTCAGATACATATTTCACTACACTTACCATTGTCACTTTATGAGGCAATAACTCTGAAACGTTTTAAAGGGAACCAACCAGCAGGTTTTAGGGCTATAAGTTGAAGCCAGAGCCTTACAGGCACTGGGATACTGAGTGCAATCGCACCTTTAGTTTAATGATAACATGTCTGGTTGCAGAAAAGAGTATTATCAAACATCGGGAAATCTGTTCACATTTGCATAAGTGCAGCAGAACATCACTATGAGGGGCTGGGTTACTTTTATTACTCCCCTGTTTGCTCTAAGCCAAACCCTCTCCCCTCCCATCTATCCCTCTCTCTCTTCCTCCCTTCTCTCTCCCTCCCTGTCACTATATAGCAGGCACATTACGTCTGACATTATACATGGAGATAGCGCAATGTCAGGCTTCATGTTAGTGGTAAATTTTGCGCGATATGATTTGTGTTCAATTATGAAATTACCATATCAAAAATTTGACATTCAAAATTTGGGAATTTTCAAACTTCTTATTTTCTATACCCTAAAGTCGATAACACACAGAATAGTTAAAAAATAACGTTTCCCACATGTCTACTTTACATCAGCATCATTTTTTAAACATAGTTTGTTAGGAAGTTAGAAGGTTAATAAAAATTTCTCATATTTCCAATAAAATTTACAAAACCATTTTCTTTAGGGACCATGCATTTCAAGTGATTTTTGAAGGGCCTATTTGACAGAAAACATGCGAAAGATTTATTTTAAAAACTGCACCCCTAAAAGTGCACAAAGCGACATGCAACAATTGCATTAACTCTTTAGGTGTGTCACAGGAATTATAACAATGTGACGCTTTAACACAAAACTGTTTTTTTCCCCAAAATTTTTCAGTTTCACAAGGGTAATGGGAGAAAATTGACCATACAATTTATTGTGCAATTCCTCCTGAGGACGCCAATACCCCATATTTGGTGAAAAGCTACTGTTTGGGTGCACGGAAGGACTCAAAACAAAAGGAGCAACATTTGACTTTTGGCGTGAAATACAGTGTTGGCCAAAAGTATTGACACCCTGCAATTCTGTCAGATAATACTCAGTTTCTTCCTGAAAATGATTGCAATCACAAATTCTTTGGTATTATTATCTTCATTTAATTTGTCTTTAATGAAAAAACACAAAAGAAAATGGAGCAAAAAGCAAAACATTGATCATTTCACACAAAACTCCAAAAATGGGCCAGACAAAAGTATTGGCACCCTCAGCCTAATACTTGGTTGCACAACCTTTAGCCAAAATAACTGCGATCAACCACTTCCGGTTACCATCAATGAGTTTCTTACAATGCTCTGCTGGAATTTTAGACCATTCTTCTTTGGCAAACTGCTCCAGGTCCCTGATATTTGAAGGGTGCCTTCTCCAAACTGCCATTTTTAGATCTCTCCACAGGTGTTCTCTGGGATTCATGTCTGGACTCATTGCTGGCCACCTTAGAAGTCTCCAGTGCTTTCTCTCAAACCATTTTCTAGTGCTTTTTGAAGTGTGTTTGGGTCATTGTCCTGCTGGAAGACCCATGACCTCTGAGGGAGACCCAGCTTTTTCACACTGGACCCTACATTATGCTGCAAAATTTGTTGGTAGTCTTCAGACTTCATAATGCCATTCACACAGTCAAGCAGTCCAGTGCCAGAGGCAGCAAAGCAACCCCAAAACATCAGGGAACATCCGCCATGTTTGACTGTAGGGACCATGTTCTTTTCTTTGAATGCCTCTTTTTTCTCCTGTAAACTCTATGTTGATGCCTTTGCCCAAAAAGAGAGAACATTCTTCCAAAACGTTTTAGCCTTTCTCAGGTACGTTTTGGCAAACTCCAGCCTGGCTTTTGTATGTCTCGGGGTAAGAAGTGGAGTCTTCCTAGGTCTCCTACCATACTGTCCCTTTTCATTCAGACGCCGACAGATAGTACAGGTTGACACTTTTGTACCATCGGACTGCAGGGCAGCTTGAACTTGTTTGGATGTTAGTCGAGGTTCTTTATCCACCATCTGCACAATCTTGCGTTGAAATCTCTTGTCAATTTTTCTTTTCCGTCCACATCTAGGGAAGTTAGCCACAGTGCCATGGGCTTTAAACTCCTTGATGACACTGCGCACGGTAGACACAGGAACATTCAGGTCTTTGGAGATGGACTTGTAGCCTTGAGAATGCTCATGCATTCACACAATTTGGTTTCTCAAGTCCTCAGACAGTTCTTTGGTCTTCTTTCTTTTCTCCATGCTCAATGTGGTACACACAAGGACACAGGACAGAGATTGAGTCAACTTTAATCCATGTCAACTGGCTGCAAGTGTGATTTAGGTATTGCCAACACGTTAGGTGCCACAGGTAGGTTACAGGTGCTCTGTTAATTACACAAATTAGAGAAGCATCACATGATTTTTCTAAGGGTGCCAATACTTTTGTCCACCCCCTTTTTTATGTTTGGTGTGGAACTATATCCAATTTGGCTTTAGGACAATTCTTTTTGTGTTTTTTTCATTGAAGACCAATTAAATGAAGATAATAATACCAAAGAATTTGTGATTGCAATAATTTTCAGGAAGAAACTGAGTATTATCTGGCAGAATGGCAGGGGTGTCAATATTTTTGTCCAACACTGTAGATAGTAGACGCCACATCTCGAATACATTGCCCTTGATGAGCACCTTGAACTTGTACATGCTTCACAGAATTTGATAACCTTGAGCGGTGAAAATAAGAACTCACATTTTTCCCACAGATATGTTTGAGCCCCAAATTTTCACAAGGGTATAAGGAGAAAATGCACTACACAGTTTGCTGGGCACTTTTCCCCAAGTACACCGATACCCATATGTCATGGTAAACTATTATTTGGGTGCACGGCAGAGCAGAGAAGGGAAGGTGCACCAGTTTGGTTGAAATAAATTACGGACATAAACTGCAGAAACCCTCACAAATGACTCCATTTTGGAATCTTCGCCCCTCAAGGAATTTATTTAGAGGTATAGTGAAGACCTTGAAAAAACAAGGGCATTAAAAAATGTTACAATGAGCAATGAAAATAAAAAAATAAAGGTTCCCCAAAAAACATTGTTATGCCCCAAATGTTTATTTGCAGAAGAGTAACAGGAGGAAATGGGCAGTACAACTTGAGCAATTTATCTTAAGTATGCCAATGCCAAAACCCCTTATGTGGTGAAAAATACTATTTGGGTTCAGGGCAAGGCTTGGAAGGAGCACCATTTGACTTTTGGAGCACAAAATTGGCTAGAATAGATAGCGGACCCTATGCTACATTTGCAGAACCTCTGATGTGCCTTAATAGTGGAGCCCATAAAAAGTGACCCAATTTTGGAAACTACACTCCTCAAGAAGTGTATTTAGAGGTATTTGTGGTAAATACCCTAAACCCAGAATTGCTTCTCAAAACTTTATAGAGTTGATCCATGAAACAAAAATGAAAAAAGAGAAAAAAATAGTTTTAACCGTAAATTGGGACCGTCTTATAATGTCAGTGTTCGTCTTACAATCAGTATATAAACTCACTAGGTGGGTGCATTGGCGGTGGAGCAGTGTCACAGGACACACAATCTGCACTACAATACAGTTCTCCATCCCTCCTTAGCATTCTTCTGTTTCAAAAGTAGTTCCTTATTACATGTAGGTATTGGTTCACTCAGGTGAAATTACATAACAAACTTTGTCCTCGTCCATTTTTACTTTTTAGCCCTTAAAAAAAAATTAACATTTTGTGCTTGAATGAAATTTTAGTAAAAAAGAATAAAATATATTCTCTCTTTAGTGTTCAATAATATAAAATTCTGTGTGACACCTGTAGTGTGTATGACCATTACATTCCTAGATGAATTTATTGAGAGGTGCAAATGAGATCACTTTCTGCTCCTTCCCTTCCAAGCCCTGCGCCAAAACAGTATTCCACAACATATAGTTTATTGGCGTTCATAAGAAAGATTGCACAACAGTTTTTTTTTAATTTTCACAACTCAATGTTATAAAGTTCAGCACCTGTAAGTTCAAAATGGTCACCACAGCCTAGATAAATTCCTTGAGGGGTGTAGTTTCCAAAATGGGGGGCCCTGTGGGCTTTTTTCACTGGTTAGGCACATCAGTGGCTCAACAAACACGACATTGCATTCGCTGACTATTCCAATCAATTTTGCACTCTAAAATGAAATAAGGCTCCTACCGTTTTGAGCTACATCGGTGCTCCCAAACAATAGCTTTCTACCACATATGGGATATCGGTGTATTCCGGAGAATTTGCACAATAAATTGTATGACCCATTTTGTCCTGTAACCTTGTTTGGCTAAAGCTAATTTTTTGTGAGAAAAAGTTATGTTTTCTTTTTTTCCTTCCTTATTGCTTTAATTCCTGTGAAGCCCCCAAAGAGTTAATAAAGTTCTTGAATGTAGTTTTGAGCACTTTGAGCGCTGCAGTTTTTAGAATGGTGTCACCTGGTGGTCTTTTCTGTCACATAGGCCACAGTCACTTCAAATGTGATGTGGTCCCTAAAAAGGAATTTATTTTTATTTTGTTAGAAGAATTAAAAATTACTGAAAACTTTTAAGGCTTCTAACTTCCTAACAAAAAAAATAGGTTTCAAAAATGATGCTGATGTGAAGAAGACATGTGGAAAATTATTTTATTGAATACAATTTTATTTGCTAATGATTTTCTGTGATTTAACTATCTAGTTTAAGGAAATACTCAATACTTGCTCAATACCGCTGTGTAATGTTCCCTATTCTTCAAGCTGATTGCGTTCTACAAAGAATTAGGGGAATAGAATCTTCTTTTCTCTTTTCTGCATTTGAGGTTTTAGGGAGACATTATAGCAACTACTCTGCACCTACTAGCTCAGAGATAACTGGCCATTGGAAATGAAGTGTACAGATGGGAAAACTGGTGAAAGTTATGGATAGAAATACCAGTATTTATGGCTAAAAATGAATTGTTCCTCATGTACAGACAAATGACAGTTTATTCTGAAACATGACTTAAAATGACAAATATGCTAAAAAGAAAAAAAAATCTCCCTAAAATGTTTAAATCCAAAAAGGTAACCCACACAAAACGTGTCATAGCATATTACTAAAAAAAAAGGAAAAATGGAGGCAGAGGCTGCTTCATGAATGAATAAAGTTTTGAATTTGAGGTATTCCCTCTACATGCAAATTTTTGCATTCCAGGGATTGAAGAACCAGCTGTTGGGGTTAGTAGCTGTACTTCCTTTAATTCCCAGGGCCGTTACTTTCCTTTACTATATACCGTACTTATTTTTTTTAATGATCTTCAGCCTGATCTCGAGTCATGGCGACTTGCTGGATAAACACTCTATAGGAAGATCGATCTTACGCAAGCCTAGATAGGTCTACCAGGGTCTTCTCTGCCAATATCTTCATATTATCAAGCCATTTGGTTGATGATCTTCATCTTCATCTTGTTCCTTCTTTTCTTCCGACTACGGTGTCCATCTCCTGCAATTGATCTTTTCGTATGATGTGTCCAATGTAGGCAAGTCATAGCTTGGTGATCCTACACACTTATATGAAAAAATGAATGGCTTTCAGAATGTGTTGATGCAAGGATAGATTTACAACTACATTCATGTCTCCTCATTACTGACCCCAGCCGTGCTCAATGGACAACATTAACAATAATAGAGTACCAATTATGGTGTCTGTGTGTTTACAGAAAATAAAGTATTAAGATCATCATCAATATGCCGGGGACAATTCCTATCCTTTGAAGGATGCTTACCCCTTGTGGTATAATTAATATATCACATTTAATGACTTGATAAGAGTTGCCATTTGTCATGTGCAGCCCAATTCTAGTAATATTAACACCCATAGACGTTTTTGGCAGTCTTAAGTTTTGTAGGGATGAAGGGCGCAGGAGAACTGTTTGTATTGTCCATTGTTGTAGACGTGTCCTAGAGACGTGCTCTTGAAATAGTCTTTCATCTTCCGATACAGCAGAACATTGTCACTCCGCAGTGTGTTTGCTATGCTTCCTTTCAGATTTCTAATATCGATTTAGTGATCTATGTTTTGTTTTGTTTTGTTTTTTTGCCGACAAGGACATCACAAGGAGATGACTAAAGTGTTCCACACAACGCCTTGGTTACTGTAACGTATTTATAGAAGCCAGAAGATTTTCTCCTTATTAATGTGCACATGATGTCATCTGCCAATAACATAATGATAACCAATATTGTAGTGAAGCATCTAGAATCAAATAATAAATCATGCGTCTTTTGGACAAGTACCATCTGTCATCAATTCAGGGAGCATTCATTTGAAGATGAGCAAATTTGGGATCCGCATTAATTGCATAGCATCATCCTCTCTGTGTAATTGTAATCTGTTCCCCAGCTATTGATGTAACTATTTCTATTGATAGCATTGGACAGTCGTGTATTAGAAGGTTTTAATAATGCAAAGACTAATAATAATTTTTATTAGTAATCCCTATCTCAAATACATAGCATATAAATTCCACTCTTCCAATCCATGGTTGGATATTTGATTTTATTACATAGTAAATTCTAACAACAATTTAAAAAAACACAGAAAATATAAGTGTATTGCAGTATTTTTCAAATAATAACATTTTCTACATCTCTGTACTATACATTCTGTATCAACCCCTCAAATGAAATTCTGCTTGCAATCATTTAATAGGAACTTGCATTGTTTACATCCAAAGGTAACAATCTGTCCTGATTACTTGACGGACACACAAGTGCTTGGCTCTTTACAAGATTCAGCTATATATAGGTTATAGGCAATGTGCGAAATGAATGTATTCTATTAAATGACTAGCATTCTTGGTAAAATATGAAATAAGGTTATTTCATTCTGACCTTATATACTTTAGGGATGTTATAGAATGGCAAACATTATTTGGGAAAGTATGAAATAATAGACAACATGGGAAATACTTTATTAATGAAATGAAAATGGTGATTCCGCTGTGAGATGAGACAATGTTATTAGCATTGCATTTTTCTGATCATCATAATGGGAGACCCAGACAATGGGGTTTAGGGCGCTGCCCTCCGGAGGTCACACTAGGTACTACAAGTTTGTAGCACCGCCTCCTCCGCTTATAAACCCCCACCGTAGGAGACATCCTCAGTTTTAAACTTAGTGTGCTCGGAGGATCACGCTTTGCTTGCACTTCACTGCATTCTCACAGCTTACGTGATGGCGTATGAAGACAAGGTAAAATGGTCCCGCTCGGGATCCCCGACAGCCTCCCCGCTCACCCTCTGCGGAACACGCTGGTGGAGGTACCGGAGGGCTTTTAGCCTGGACACTTCAGTGTTCTCCCGGTACGCTGTCGCGCTCCTTCCTTTCCATCCCTCCATGGAGGCTCTGGTAAGGGGGAGCCTGGAGCCTTGCACAGCTCCGCTCCGTCCGAGGCCTCCCTAAATGGTGCTTACAGACCGGACGGAGCCAGCCCAGTCCGAGGCCTCCCTAAATGGTGCTTACACTCCGGACTGGTGCTGTACCCCCGTCCGAGGCCTCCCTAAAGGTGCTTACAGACCGGACCGGCACTGAGGCACCTGGTGTGTCTCCTGTGTGCCTGGGGGTAGTGTCTGTCACTGTGGTGTCATGACACTCAGACCGCGCGGTTACCCTCGGGTCCGCGGTTCTGGCGGTGACCCTGTGCTGGGGTCGCCCTGGCTGACCGCCCTGTGTGTCACAGGGGCTGAGGCTGTAGACTGCGAGTGTTTTTATGTGTACATGCAGTCTGAGAGTGTGTGTGGTGATATTCACATTCTTTTCCCGCGCTGCGGGCTCCGGCACCTCCATTGCTGAGGCAGTCTGGAGGAGGAGGAGGCAGCCCTTATGGTGACATCACCGCTGGGCGTGTTGTGTGTTCTTCCCGCGTGTTCCTGGCTCCGCCCACATCTTCACTGTCGGCGGCCATCTTCTCCCTCACTTCCCGGCTGGGATCTGGCTGCAGCGCGTGTCTGCACTTGCAAGGGAGACCGGAACTCGCGGAGGTCACACACACACACCGCTTCCTCCTACCGCTTTACTGCGGTCGGTAAGCCACCGGGATTCCCGGTTTGTTTGTGAACTTTGGCTTATATTCCCCTCACTGTGGTGATGTCCTCAGTTGGGAAGCATGCTGCTAAGGCGGCAGTGGTCACCGTTACCTGCGCTACATGCAACGGGACACTGGTGGAGGGGTCCTGCAATAACTGCGGACGCCCAGAGGCCCGGTCTGCTACTACTGAGTCTGCAAATCCGGGATTATACCCTGAGGTTCAGGTGATCCCAGGGCCATGGGAAACGCAGAATAAGATTAATGAATCTCTGCTGTCCCAGATGTCCTCCATGTCGCAAACCCTGGAGGCACTGCATAGGAGACTGGAGAACCCAGCTACTCCTCCTAGTTACCCCCGGGTGTCTCTTACTTCTGCTGTAAGACCCCCTAAGCGAGCCCGTGAGGCTTCTCCTGAGCTCCAGACTCTCTCTGAGGAGGAGCGTTCCTCTGATGGTGAGGAAGATGATGGGGGTTCTACTCTTGGGTCTATGTCTGAACCTCCAGATGGGGTGGAGGATCTGGTGTCCTCCATCAATGAGACATTGCGTCTTGTCACTCCTCCTGAGGAGGTGACTGTACACCCCAAGGAGATATACCAATGGCTGCGGCCAGAGGCTAGACCAAGTGGCTCCTTCATGGACCACACTAATTTCGGAAGGGTGATTAAAGCTCCCAGGTTGCATCCTGGGCGGCGTTATGTCCGTAAAACTAAGGACAATCGCTTTCCCTTTCCCCAGGAGGCGCTCCAGGAATGGTCGCAGTCCCCCAAGGTGGATGCTTCCATGACTAGGATTGCTGCGCGCTCCTTGTTTTCTGCCTCTGATAGCTCCTCGTTGAAGGATGCTACTGATAGACAGGTCGAGCAACTCGCCAAGTCTTCCTATGAGGCTGTGGGGTCTTCGTTTGCCCCTAATTTTGCCGCGGTCTGGACCCTACAAGCGATTACTATCTGTTTGGATGGTATCACTGATCTAGCTAGGTCCCGTCCAGAGGTCCTGGCTCTCACTGAGAGAGCAAGGGCCTATGCGGACTATGCCAGGACGGCATCTTTGGAAACTGCCACTCGCTCTGCTGTGGCCTCGGCCAATGCAATTGCGATCCGCAGGCTGTTGTGGCTGCGTCTTTGGGACTCAGATGCCACATCTAAGAAGATTTTACAAAATCTTCCGTTCGCTGGTGACAGGCTTTTTGGCACCGAACTGGACAAATTGATAAAGGATTCTGCTGAGTCTAAGATACCGCAGAACAAGCCTAAGCCACGGTACACCGTGAAAAGGAACCCTAAGCAGTGGTCCTTTCGCTCCGGTTCACAGTCATCAACGGCGTCCACTCGCTCAGACCGAGGGGGCAAGCCTGCTACTCAGTGGCGTTCCAAGAGTCGTCAGAAAAAGCCGGCGGGGGCAGCGGCTGCCACCCCCAAGCCCGCCTCGACATGACTCGCTCTCTCATCCTGCCTCCCCACAGGTGGGGGGCCGCCTGTCCCGCTTTCAGGACAAGTGGCTTCTTCACATTCACGATCAGTGGGTTCGAGACGTAGTCTCAAGAGGTTACAGGATAGAGCTGACGTCACGACCAATACACCGATTCCATCGGTCGGTTCCATCCCCAGAAAAGGCTCAGGCTTTTCACCTGGTGTTGGAGGGACTCCGCAGAGACGGAGTGGTGGTCCCTGTGCCCACGGAAGAGAGGTTCAGGGGTTTTTACTCCAACCTCTTTATTGTCCCAAAGAAGGACGTCTCTTTTCGCCCGGTGTTGGACCTCAAGTTGTTCAACCGTCACGTGTTGGTTCGGAAGTTCCGCATGGAATCCCTGCGCTCAGTGATCGCGGCTGTGTCACAGGGAGACTTCCTAGCGTCCATCGATATCAGGGACGCTTACCTTCACGTCCCCATTGCACCAGCTCATCAGCGCTGGTTGAGATTCGCAGTGGGGGAAGAGCACTTCCAATTTGTGGCACTGCCATTCGGGCTAGCCTCAGCACCACGGGTGTTCACAAAGGTGATGGCCTCCATGATGGCTCTCCTGCATGCGCAGGGACACGCCGTCATACCCTATTTGGACGACCTGTTGGTCAGGGCGCCATCGGAAGACCTTTGTCGGGTGAGCCTGGAGGTGACCATGAAGTCCCTGGAACGGTTCGGGTGGCTTATCAACATTCAAAAGTCGACCCTGGTTCCGACCCAGTCATTGACATATCTGGGCATGGACTTCCACACGGACTCGGCCCTGGTGTCCCTACCTCAAGCCAAGCAGCTTGCGATCCAATCAGGAGTGCAGAATGTCCTCCTGTCTCCACAGTCATCCCTACGGGTATTGATGAGACTGGTGGGTCGCATGGTAGCGGCGATAGAGGCGGTGCCGTTCGCACAGTTTCGCCTCCGTCCTCTCCAGCTGGAGATTCTTCGCAGATGGGACAAGAGGACGATTTCTTTGAATCGGCTGGTGACGCTGTCACAACCAACCAGGGATTCCCTACAGTGGTGGCTACAGCCACATCATCTGTCACGGGGACGGTCCTTCCTAAAACCGTCATGGTTAGTGGTGACCACCGACGCCAGTCTGAAGGGCTGGGGTGCGGTGTTCTTGCACCACAGGGCTCAAGGCCTCTGGACTCAGTCGGAGTCGGCGTTGCAGATCAACGTGCTGGAGATCAAGGCGGTCTATCTGGCGCTCCTGGCGTTTCAGAAATTCCTGTCAGGACAACCCATTCGGGTACAGTCCGACAATGCGACGGCCGTCGCCTACATAAATCATCAGGGAGGGACCAGAAGTGCTCAGGCCCTCACCGAAGTCCACCGCATTCTAGCTTGGGTGGAGGAAAACGGCTGCCTGATCTCCGCAGTTCACATCCCAGGGGTCGAGAACTGGGAGGCCGACTATCTGAGCCGACAGGGGATGGACGCCGGAGAGTGGTCCCTTCATCCAGACGTCTTCCGGGACATCTGCGGCAGATGGGGCACTCCGGACGTGGATCTGATGGCCTCACGGCTGAATCATCAGGTGCCCCAATACGTGGCGAGATCATGGGATCCTCAGTCTCTGGGGGCGGATGCCCTGATCCTGAGTTGGTCCAGCTTCCAGCTGCCATATGTGTTCCCGCCTCTAGCTCTGATTCCCAGGGTCCTGTGGAAGATCAGGACGGAATGCAGAGTAGCCATTCTAGTGGCTCCAGATTGGCCCAGGAGGTCCTGGTACCCGGACCTGTGGCAACTGTCAGGCGGACACCGGTGGGCTCTTCCAGAGCGCGCAGATCTTCTCGCGCAAGGCCCATTCTTCCACCTCAATTCCAGGGCCCTCAGATTGACTGCATGGCTCTTGAGGCCTGGCTGCTGACATCCAGAGGTTTCTCTCCTACAGTGGTTGCCACTATGAATCGGGCAAGGAAACCTGTTTCCAGGAAGATATACCACAGAACGTGGAAAATCTTTTTTACCTGGTGTGCATCTGGTGGTCGCTCACCGTGGCCGTTGTCTATTCCGACATTGTTGGCCTTCCTACAGTCGGGTTTGGAGCTGGGATTATCCCTTGGCTCTCTGAAAGGTCAAGTATCAGCACTTTCCGTGCTATTTGACAGGCGCTTGGCGCTCCTCCCGAAGGTCCGCCAATTTCTGCAGGGGGTGTCTCGGGTGGTTCCGCCCTACAGGCGGCCCCTGGACCCTTGGGACCTCAACATGGTCCTAGCGGCATTGCAGAAACCGCCGTTCGAGCCACTGAGAGACATCTCTCTCTCTCGTCTGTCCCAGAAGGTGGTCTTTCTGGTGGCGATTACGTCTCTGAGAAGGGTCTCAGAATTGGCTGCACTTTCGTGCAAGTCACCCTTTCTGGTGGTTCACCAGGACAAGGTGGTGTTGCGCCCACGGCCTGAATTTTTGCCGAAGGTGGTTTCAACATTCCACTTGAACCAGGAGATTGTTCTCCCATCATTTTGCCCCGCTCCCGTTCATCAGGTTGAGCGCGACCTCCATACTCTGGATCTCGTGAGAGCTGTACGCATTTATGTGTCCAGGACCGCCTCCTTTAGGAGTTCGGATTCCTTATTTGTCCTCACGATGGGTCGCTGTAAGGGGTCCGCGGCTTCAAAGTCGACCTTGGCCAGATGGATCAAGGCTCCCATTCAGGAGGCTTACCGGTCTTCTGGTTTGCCTCTCCCGGTGGGGTTGAAGGCACACTCTACTAGAGCTGTAGGTGCCTCTTGGGCCTTGCGACATCGAGCTTCTGCTCTACAGGTGTGTCAAGCGGCCACTTGGTCCAGCCTGCACACTTTCTCTAAGCACTATATGGTGCATGCCCATGCCTCTGCGGATGCGAGTTTGGGCAGGCGGGTTCTCCAGGCGGCGGTTGCCCACCTTTAAAAGGGAACCA
Organism: Allobates femoralis; assembly: GCA_033576535.1. Taxonomy (NCBI): domain Eukaryota; kingdom Metazoa; phylum Chordata; class Amphibia; order Anura; family Aromobatidae; genus Allobates; species Allobates femoralis. The sequence continues at coordinate 120,013,353 of JARQOC010000003.1, forward strand.
TGTGTTATCCGTCTTGTTGAGGAACTCTTCCCGCCCTGGGGTATTGCTTTAGGACATCCCCATTGTCTGGGTCTCCCATTATGATGATCAGAAAAAAGAGAATTTTGTTTACGTACCGTAAATTCTTTTTTCTTGAATCATCAATGGGAGACCCAGCACCCACCCAGTTGTTCTGTTGCATGTTTGCATTTGATCTGTTCTCTGTTGAGACAGTGTTTCCGGGTTGTTACACCGTCTGTGCACGGCATTCTTCCCGATGTTTCGGGTGTGGTTTATTTCTCCTCGCAGCTTATGGACTAAACTGAGGATGTCTCCTACGGTGGGGGTTTATAAGCGGAGGAGGCGGTGCTACAAACTTGTAGTACCTAGTGTGACCTCCGGAGGGCAGCGCCCTAAACCCCATTGTCTGGGTCTCCCATTGATGATTCAAGAAAAAAGAATTTACGGTACGTAAACAAAATTCTCTTTATTTTAACTTCTTGTTAGGGTCCATGTAGAAAGGTGGTTTCTTTAAGTAGATGATTCTTAAATGAGCTTTCAAAGAAACACTCATTCCTGATTACACAGGTATGCCAAAAAATATTTTTTGTAATAATCGCAGGTGACTTTGTACTTTTCTGAATAATCTTTTTGTCCTGATTTAAAAAATGTATATAGTTTTTCTATAGCACGTATAGTTTCCAAGGAGCAGCATCATTATTATAAAGTATAGGAAATATACTGGCGACATTAAGAAAACAGTAATCTACATATAAGAAAAAATGCTTCACCTTACAAAACCGTTTTTATTGAACCAAAAGAATTTCACATGCAAAATAGAGACCAAAATATGAACAGAAATTAAAAGTGCTTGACATTAGACTGTCGTTATCACAATGGCGGCTGTCTGCTGCCTTCCATTCTGTCTCCCTGTGGCAGGGCTCAGATCCCTGTAGAGGCCTGTCTACTGTCAGAGTCTCACATACCAACCCTTACTGCCATCACCATCCTTTTCTAACTGACTCAAATCTTACTGCCTCATAACAGTTAGCTCCTCCCCATAACATGTGACCTTCCGAGAAGCAGTCATTGGTTGACTGCACTATCAATACTCCTTCCCATAAAAGTCACTAAAACCTTTACTGATGTTGTCCTTGTAAGAAAATTCACAATTAAGTAACACCCCTTTCACATCAGCGTTTTTGTTGATGTGCGGCCGATCCATCAGATGGCCCTGCATTTGCCGGATTGACAGCGGCTCGGATCCGGCAAGCCCCATGCATTGTCTATGGGGCTTGCAGTCCAGTGCGGCAAGTGTGGTTCTGCTGGATGCGGCAATTCCGGCACTTGCGGCTGTGAAAAAAAACGCTGCTTTCCGCTTTTTTTTTCCCCGGCCGCAAGTGCTGGATCCGGCCGATCCGGTTTAACCACACTTGCCGCACCGGCCCGCAAGCCCCATAGAGAACGCATAACGGTTGCCGGAATCAGGGCGTAAGTGCGGCCATTGGCTGCAGATGCAGTAAATCTGCCGGACCTGCCGCACATCAGCGAAAACGTTGAAGTGAAAGGCCCCTAAGACAAGCAAAGAAATGCGAATAACTTAGGAAAAACCACATACATTGAAAATGCAAAAATAACATAGCTAGAGATGGGCGAACCGGCCGATGTTCAGGTTCAGCAAACTTGCCCAAATTTTTTTTAAGGTTCAGGTTCAGGGCCGAAAGTGGCTTGAACTTGAGTCCGAACCCCCGAACTCATACAGTAAAGTTATTGGATGGGGGCTAGGAGGCTGTAAAAGAAAGAAGATAGTTATTAAACAGCATTATACTTTTCGACATTCACCCACTTGTACTTCTGGGGCCGCTCATTCATTTCCTGGATATTCTCTGCAGAGGGACCTAACATCTTATCACAGACACCGTCACAGAGAATTGGCACACCAAAGCCATGATGCATTTTTTGCCATGGATTTCATGCTCTTTTTGTGCCCGTTTGGCACAAAACTGCATGCACTGTGTTCAATGTGTTCATCTGCATCTCCTGGCCAAAACACCAAAACTGTGACATGCTTTTTGCTGTGAATTTCATGATTTTTTTATTGCATTGTGTTCAATGTGTTAATCTAAATCTCCTGGCCCTAAAAAGCACCAAAACTGCAAAACAGTTGAGCCCATTTTATCAAATTATTTCTTGAAATAATTTTTAAAAAATTACATGGGGCGTCGCCATATTTTCGTATGCCAGCCGGGTATGGGCTGCTGCCTACCCTCAGCTGCCTATTTTTACCTGGCTGGAAAACATAAATAGAGGGAAGCCATTTTTAAATTATTTTATGAATGTCATGAAATAATTAAAATAAATTACATTGTGCTTTGCTGTATTTCATGTTTCAAGACACGTACAACTAGGCAGCTGGAGGCTTGAATCTTCAGCACAGGGTGTCCCAAGCTTTCTGGGCCCCCCTCTGTGAATTGCAGCTCACATCTGCCCCAGAAAATTCATAGAAGTGCCATTTTCTGATGCTGTACCCCAACTTTTGCAGTGGCCCTGGTGGCGGTGGCACACTGGGAAATAAAGGGGTTCATGCCAGCTTTGTATTGGCAGCTGGCACTAAGCCCAAAATTCATAATGTCAGGCCAATATTAGACCCACCCCCTATGAACTTCTAGTAAGCAGTAAAAAATCACAACAGCGAAAAAAAATTTAGAAGTAAAACACAAGACAACCCTGTTTCCCATCCTTAATTAACAAAAAAATGGGCGTGATCTTGTATTTATATTCTAGGCGGGCCCTGCCTACTTTGCACGTCGCTTCCTGGGCATGTAATGATGCGAATCACGTCATTTCCGGTTTGGGTAACGTTAGTAACGCTTCAAGCACGCATGCGCAAATAGTATATGAGCCTGTACAGCTGCCGCTGGATCAGCACTTCTACGTGCATAGTGGCGTACATACAGAGATCCAAGGATGTTGCTTCTATGATCCGTGCTGCTGTCAATGAGGACCACACAGGGTCTGAATGCAATAATGGTTTATACTGACACATTTCGGGCTGTCCCTGCTCCTTCATCAGGGATTTGAAAATGCATGAAAAAAGCTATTTTGCTGTCCACCCCTTATTAAAAATCCTCTCTATTTATTTTCATAGATTTAACTTTTAAACTATGGAGCTTGTTGTCTCAGATACCCGCTACCCTGAAATCCCAACCTGGCCCAATACATAGGCAACTACATAAACATCAAAAATAGGAAAACAAATATGAGCAAATACCCTAAAATAAACAAATAAATAAAATGAATAGTGCATAAAACTAAAAATAGGGTACTTGGTGACATTATTTTGATAAAAAAAATGCATAAGCCATCTCACCGTGACAAAGGCACCCCATTAACAAGCGACTACACAAACATGCAGCATGGGCAGATTCTAGTGTTTACAGCCTGCTCATACCACTCTGAAACTATCTGAATGTTCTGTCCAGCCAGCTTCAGTCCCCTGAACTTCTCTTCTCCTAACACCTTCGAAGAGAGCACAGTTCTGCACAACCACCACTGGTCTGAACTGTTAAACTTCAGGAGCGCAGTGCTCCCGCAGAGCTGAAAGCCTGAGGTTGGGGAACAGTGCGCTACAGAAGATACATCTTGAGAAAACCCCTTTAAGAAATGTTGTTCATTATTTTATACACCTTTAATTTAGACTGCAGTTTAGTTATTTTAGAAGTGGCCTGAGACAAACTTGGTAACCTCCAGCATTCTTAAGAATATGTGGAGCTGTTAGAAAGTATTTTAGCTGTAGCCAAGACATCATGACTTGTATTTATGTCTATTGAAGAATTAAAATGTTTTTAGCTTCCATTATGATCACTATTTCAACAGTATCTAAACACAAAAGTGTAATAATGCCTGAATCTGTCTTCGGATTGTGTTGACCTGACTGTTTTTTCAGCCATTATGACATTTTAGGACTCCTTAACAACAATTATAGATGCTGCAATCACCATGGGAATGGTTCTCCTCAATGAAGCCGCAACCTCAAAAGGAGATGTTGGAAAAAGAAGAAGTGAGTTATTTTACATGCACCATTATACAGAATACAGTATGTTTTACTTTGTGGATAGTACAAATATGACAACGCCATATTTTTATAGTTTTCTTTACTTTTTATCGTTTTAGTGCAATTAAACCTTTAAAAAAAGTTATTTGTTTTTGGGTTGCCATACTCTGAGAGCAGTAATGTTTGCAATTTTCAGCAGAGCTCTATAAGGGATTATTTTTGCATGACATGTACTTTTTATTGGTGCAATTTTAGGGTACATGTCAAAGGTTCGATCTTTTTTTTTTTATTAAAGGGAATCTGACCTCATAAAATCACCTATTAAGATAATCTACTGCTCCCTCAGGCAATTATACAACAATGGCAGTGATCTGTGCAGCTAAACTTTGTGCATGATGATTTTGCTATAGTTATAAAAATGTGCCTTTTTGAGTGGGAACCCCATTAACTCCGAGTCATGTGAGTGGTATAGTTAAACAATAATCTGTGATTGAAAAGCACAATAGGGTCTTACCCAACAAACATAGGAAAAGGACAAAAAAGCTAGTCACTCACCTTGTTAGGGTACGGACACACATCCGTGAAACTCGGATGACTGTAGTGCGAGTTAAAATCGCATTGCAGTGGGTCCAATGTTATTCAGTGTCTGAGAGCACATTTCCGAGTGTCGGACGTTTTTTTCTCATCTGATTCACGGATGTCAAAGCAGTCGCAACATGCTGTGGCAGTAAGGGATTCTCGTCCGAGACTCGCCAATGCAAGTCTAAGGGTCCTACAAAAATCATGGACCACAGTTGGACCACAGTCGGACCATCGAACTCTGTTCAGAGTTTTCACAGTCACACAGTAGCATAATTGTTGGAAATGTCACACAGTAACATCACTGTTAGATGCAAAACGGATCAAAACTCTGACAAAAGTCATCCGACTCTCGGATCTGTGAATCGCAGCGTTTTTTCACTCACATGTGTATCTGTACCGTAAAGGTACCATTAGATGGTACGACTTTTGCAGCGATGTCGGAAGCGATTCCGCGGGTGCGCGCTCACTTCGTACATCGCTGCCTAATTGTCACACTCAGCAATGTTGCAAGCGCCGCCACCGCAAAATTGCAGCAGCTATCGCTTGCTGGGTTGTGCACAACCCAGCAAGCGATTAGCGGCAATGCTGCGAATAGGTGGCATCACCAGCAACATTGCGATCGCGCTTTCACACAGCACGATCCAGGCAAATTGCTGATGCGACATCGCCAGGTTTTAAAACATGTTGGTAAACCTGGCAACTCGCAACCAACGATTTATCGTCACACAGCACAATGCACTTGCGATGTTGCCGCAACATCGCTGAACCCGGGACTTTTCAGCGATGTTGCGGGCGATATCGTGCCGTATGACGGTACCTTTAGGTTGTGACACACAATCAATATGAAAGTGAATGGACAGCTGCAGCAGCAAACCACATGCAGAGAGGCAAGTCGATAATGCAGGAACCAGGAGAAATTGTGAAAAAAAATCTGCTCTGCTGTAAAATATAAGGCCAGAGACAATGATAAGAAATGGTGATGTAGTCTACGTGTTTTGAAGCAACAGTCTCTGCTTATTCCTCAGGAACTTCAGCAATTTCTCCTTGTTCCTGCATATGTGAGCGATATGGTATATTGACCAAGTCACAAAGTCATGGTTTAAAAATCATCTATTCTGCTCACTGGGGGAAGTACCTGGGCTCCGGTATGCAGACCTTTTGCATTATTTAGATGCAGTAATTAGTGATGGCAAAACTAGATTTCTCCACAGTTATTCAAAGCATCAGAAAAATTCCATCACCCTCACTGGCAAGGTTCTAGCATATCCAAAGAAATCCAGAGTCCAGAGGAACAAAGCCCTATCCATGCTGGATAACTATAAATGCTATCCTCTATAGAGATTAAAGGGATTGTCTAAGAATTTGTGAAGGTACAGGAGCTTTGGGAAATGTAATAAAATAAAGAAAAATGTTAATTACATATTATATCAACCGCAGCTCCTGTGCCAATGTTCCAGTGGTTCAAGCCTGTTTTGGCTTATTTTCCTGGAGTCATGATGTGTCTTGTTTTTATTCACACCACCTCTAAGATTGGTGAATGATTGCTGTGGTCTAATGCTGGATGGACACATCATTGTCCCAGGAAAGTCAACACAGGGCATTGGTAACTATCCGTACATCTGCAATGGAATGACAGGGGATTTAACGGGTGATTAATGTTTTTTTTTTTAATTTTATTTTGCAATGTTTTCTGTATCTTGTTTCATTTTTTTTTGCCCCTCAAATAACCCCCTTTAATGTTAAAGGGATACTATCAGTTAGTCAGCTATCACCCCTAACTTATCACTGACGCCCCTGCACCTTCCTACTACATCCCTAACTCTCCCTGTCTGACCTAAAACTGTTCTATAATGGTTGTAAAAAATGACTTTGTTGTTCATATCTCCATATAGTAATTAGTCTTCTTGAATACTCTATGTAGTCACACTGGTCGGTGTCTCCAGGTCCATTTCCCCCCTCGATACTGGTATCACACCCCAGTAGGTGCGATCATTCATTCTAAAGCATGGTCCCGATTCAAAATTCAAGGTCATTTCCGGTCTGGTGCAATGTGGGGGATTTTCGGATGTATGGGCCGGCTTCAGAGTGCACACTGCGCATGCTCCGGATCCGGCCTGTAAGCCAATACACCTCCACACTGCACAGGAACGGAATGTTGCACAGCCGACGTGTCATACCCAGAAAGAGGTGAATGATCACAACCACCGGGGCGTAATACCAACATTGAAGGGGGAAAAATAGACCCGGAGAGACCGCCCATTTTGACTACATACAGTAGTGAAGAAGACTAATTACCATACGGAGATGTAAGTAACAAAGTCATTTTTTACAACTATTATAGGACAGTTTTCGGTCAGACAGGGATGGTTAGAAATGTAGTAGGAAGGTGCAGGGACAGGTAGTGATAGGTTACTATCTAGCCGACAAGTTCCCTTTGAAAATGGATCACACTCTCCTTTGGGTCATTCCTAGGTATATACCCCATTGACAATTCAAAAAAATATTTCCCCATCAACTTATCCCAAATCTTAGGAGGAATATCAAAATTCTGAGAGAGGGTGAGACAGAGGGCTAAGAACATGTTAATGAGTCAGTCGACAGGGAGGGGAGTACTCAGATGCCGGGACTGATGGTTACTATGATGGGGGATCACGGCTGGTCGGTTCCCGATCCAGTGCCCTGGACCCTCAATGGCGAGGATGGTGAGGGGGATGATGATGACGGATGGGGGAATGGTAACGTAACACCACCTGTGGTACCTGGTAACGTGGATACCAGCGCTGCAGCCAGACGCTGAGGTGATGGAGGTGCAGCTCAGAGTAGTACAGCTCCCCACAGGTGGAGCTTTACCTCATGGCAGCGGGGTGTATGAGGTGAGTAGTAGTAGTGCTTCTACTGTGAACGCTGCAGGCGGCAGCAGGGAAGCAGGCACACACACACACAATTGTCTTTGTTTCGGTACCTTTTTACTGATGTCCGATAACAGGTACAGTCCAGGAGAGTAACCAGGCTCTCGGTACAATTTGCGACATTCATTTTGGAGAGTTGTGAGGCCTCCTCTGTCACTGTGTGCAGTGCTCGGGGTAAATCCTGCCTGAAACTGATCTTGCCGCTCCTTCTCCCTCTCAGGATACTACTCCATAACCGTCAATGAGGAGCTTTCTGTGGGATCCCTATTCTTTGCTTAGGTCCCTGGTCCTATACTTGGTTTAGGTTTAAGTATCTTCTGTACTTTATCTGTGCTTTACCTCAGGGGGATTTAATCCTCTTGACTTGCCCGGGCTTTCTCTGCTGCACTTTAGATTATTAGCAGAATCTGACTCTGGTGTCTGGGTGGGCTAAAGGGAAACCTGGTATGTTCCCTTCTTCCTTTCTCCTATTTCCTCCACTAGCCTCCAACCCTCTCCCTATGGTGCAGCACAGCTGGGTCAGTGTTCCCTGGGCCTGGCTTGGTCCCAGCAACCAGCTACTTCCAGTACCTTCCTCTTTGGCTGTCTGACTGGAACTGCCTGCTGTCTTCACTGCTCTGGGCAGACTAACGGACTCCTCCCCTCAGGCCTGGATCCTTATAGGGGAATTTGCTTAAGGCAGCAAGTAGAGCTCCCCCTCCAGGTCTGGGGTGGAAAGTGTTATGTGCTGTGTGTACCAAGGTGTATGTCTCTCCTTGCATCGGTGGGTCCTGTGGCAAACCCCAGCAGGGGTGCCAAATTAACAGAGTCATTCAGAGAAGACAGAGGAAAACAGAAGTAACCCAAAAGACTAACAATATATGTGGAAGCCCTTCAAACTGGGTACATAACTTAATGAGAAAAATGCTTGGAAGGGAAACACACTAGCAACAGGGAAAAACAATAGAGATTTTTCAGCAATAGAATCCTTAACTAAAGAGCTAGTACTCCAACTATTATCTACTTAAAAATATAGCCAGTAAAGAAAGCATGTGCATGGTGAGTTTAAATAGCCCCTTCTTAGATGTGATAGGGCCAACAGAACAAAATAGTGAAAACACCTGACTAGAAGTAACTAGAAAATCAAGACAAAGGAATGGAAATAGAAGTGAAGGATCACAACTAGAGGTCACTGGATCAAGCCCCAGAATCGAGACATGATAGTGAAGCAGTTGAGACACAATTAGAATTCTTAGATTTGGCATGTAGCAAACCTCCGAAATCTAGCCACACCCACATTACAGCCCACTGTCTGCATTGTCTATTAACAGTGAGCTACTTGTCAGAGAAGAAACGTGACAAGACGACTTGGCACAAGGCAGTTAGTCTGTAATGATTGTGTAGGATATAACGAAACTGAGACCAGGTTTTGGATAAATAAAGTGTATTAACAAATAAAGCAGTAGTTTAGAAACCGAAACAAACAGTAGACAAATCCAGAAATAATAAGCAGAATGCTTCCAGCACGATACATGAATGTCCACAAAATATTATATGCAGCGCGCAACCTACACTATACGTGAATGTCCTGAAATAATATGCTAGAGTGTGACCAGCACTTTTATGTGGAATGTACAGAAATTATACGCAGAAAGTGCGACCGGCACTCTTACGTGAATTGTCCAGAAGTAATATGCTGAGAGTGCGACTGGCACTATTACGTGAATTGTCCAGAAGTAATATGCTGAGAGTGCGACTGGCACTATTACGTGAATTGTCCAGAAGTAATATGCTGAGAGTGCGACTGGCACTATTACGTGAATTGTCCAGAAGTAATATGCTGAGAGTGCGACTGGCACTATTACGTGAATTGTCCAGAAGTAATGTGCTGTGAGTGCGACCGGCTCTATTACGTGAATTGTCCAGAAGTAATGTGCTGAGAGTGCGACTGGCACTATTACGTGAACTGTCCAGAAGTAATATGCTGAGAGTGCGACTGGCACTATTACGTGAATTGTCCAGAAGTAATATGCTGAGAGTGCGACTGGCACTATTACGTGAATTGTCCAGAAGTAATGTGCTGAGAGTGCGACTGGCACTATTACGTGAACTGTCCAGAAGTAATATGCTGAGAGTGCGACTGGCACTATTACGTGAATTGTCCAGAAGTAATATGCTGAGAGTGCGACTGGCACTATTACGTGAATTGTCCAGAAGTAATATGCTGAGAGTGCGACTGGCACTATTACGTGAATTGTCCAGAAGTAATATGCTGAGAGTGCGACTGGCACTATTACGTGAATTGTCCAGAAGTAATATGCTGAGAGTGCGACTGGCACTATTACGTGAATTGTCCAGAAGTAATATGCTGAGAGTGCGACTGGCACTATTACGTGAATTGTCCAGAAGTAATATGCTGAGAGTGCGACCGGCTCTATTACGTGAATTGTCCAGAAGTAATGTGCTGAGAGTGCGACTGGCACTATTGCGTGAACTGTCCAGAAGTAATATGCTGAGAGTGCGACTGGCACTATTACGTGAATTGTCCAGAAGTAATATGCTGAGAGTGCGACTGGCACTATTACGTGAACTGTCCAGAAGTAATATGCTGAGAGTGCGACTGGCACTATTACGTGAATTGTCCAGAAGTAATATGCTGAGAGTGCGACTGGCACTATTACGTGAATTGTCCAGAAGTAATATGCTGAGAGTGCGACTGGCACTATTACGTGAATTGTCCAGAAGTAATATGCTGAGAGTGCGACTGGCACTATTACGTGAATTGTCCAGAAGTAATATGCTGAGAGTGCGACCCGCACTCTTACATGAGTTGTCCAGAAGTAATATGCTGAGAGTGCGACTGGCACTATTACGTGAATTGTCCATAAATAATACGTAAAAAGTGAACAGCAAACAGATTGCTACAAGTGTTCTTCTTAGGGGTGAAAAGTCCCACTCAAGTCCAGCACCGTAGCCCACATTGATCAAGTCCTGGATTACGTACACTGATATAAAAAAAGTCAAGGTTTTTACGGATCAAGTAGTTCCAGATGTATAAGGCACCTGTCCTTGGAAGTCTGGAAAAAAGGTAGCACAGGCAGGATCAGGTAAATGCACTGAAGAATGAAGGCAGCTGGGAGGTGACGAAGCTGAGCACAGAGCAAACGAGCAGCAGCAGAGAGCCCAGAAACAAACCAGGAGAGTCTCAGAAGCCAACTAGCAAAATACAATCTGACTGACAGGAAGTTCAAGGACAAGGCAAGGCACCAGACTCCATTTTCGATGAGAACAAGAAGATACAGCAATTCCAAGGAGAACTTTGAAATCTTACATGGTCACAGCAATGATAGTGTCCGTGTGATAAAACCTTCACTGTAAGTAAACAATGCACATATTAATGAATTACATATCACTGAAATGTGTTTCAGCCCCCATCACCCACTGTGTTCAGATTGCATTTAAAGCAGCAGAGACATTCACAGATGTCAAATCATAAGTCACTGAAATGTTGATGTGATAGCACAGTGACTAAAATATAACTGATAATGTCTCAAGTCTAAAATAATAAGAGATATACAAATAATAATCTTCTGGTATAAATATTTAACAAAAAGACTGACCCACTATTAGTATCTAATTGGAAAGTCCCTAGTAAGATCAAGGGAATACAATACTTAAGCAAAGATGGACAACTTCTTCCTGGTGTAAACATAAATCATACAAAATGAACACAACATAAACATAAATAATGAATTCTGCATGACAGTGGTAATTTTACCAATTGACACCAGCGGGATCAATATCTTTATAATTCATACATGGAATGGTCTCACTAAAAACAGCAGGAGTCCCAGATACACCACCATCATCCACTCAGTGGGCCCCATAGTGTCATCTGGATCACTCGCTCTATAAACTGAGGAAGGAAAAAATTTGAAAATTTTTAGGTATTCTCCAATGACTCCTGCCATTACAAATACAGGGAGAGCATTGGGGTACTTTTTAGGGCATAGCTTTGGACTGACCTTGTAAGGACAAGAGTCATTGGGGAACACTTAGGAGTTTTATAATTTTTTCCTTCCCTCAGATTAAAGGTGAGTGATCCAGATGACACTATGGGACCCGCCTACTGGATGACGGTTGTGTATCTGGACTCCTGCTGTTTTTGGTAAGACCATTCCATTTATGAATCATAAAGATATTGGTCTTCGCTGGTGTCAGTTGGTAAAATGACCACTGTCATACCGAATTCATGATTTATGTGGTGTTCGTTTTGTATGATTTATGTTTACACCAGGTGGAAGTTGTCCATCTTCACTTAAGTGGTCGAGCATGTTTTTTGTTTTTCACGTTGTGTTTTTTCATATAGCTTTTTTTTTTAATTTCCACAATGGTGTTAGGATTTAGTGGCCCTGCCCTGTGTGACATTTTCACGACTATCTAATGCTCCTTTCACATGGTTTATGCTGATGTGCAGCAGATCTGGCAGTTGGCGCCGCATCTGCCAGATCGGCCGCCTAACGGCCGACTTGCGGCCCGGATCCGGCAAGCCCCATGTAATGTATTGTAAACGCTGCAAGCGGTGTTTTTTTTTCGTGGCCACAAGTGCCGGATCTGCCACATCCGGCAGAACTGCACTTGCCGCATCGGACCGCAAGCCCCATAGACAATACATGGGGCTTGCCAGATCTGGGCCGCATGTCGGCCGTTAGGCGACAGATCCGGCAGATGCGGCGCCACCTGCCGGATCTGCCGCACATCAGCGTAAGCCGCTGATGTGAAAGGGCCCTTATGGTGCCGTCACACGCAGCGATGCGATGAACGATTTTGTTAGCGATCACATGCACGCGCGATCTTCTAACAAAATCGTTCAGATCGCTGGTGTGCTGTCACACAGGCAGACTCACCACCCATCAATGGACCAGAGAGATCGTGGAAACTATTTAAATATCGTTTCCACGATGTCTTGCTCCCGCTGCCAGGCTGCGTTAAGCGGGAGCAGGCTGGTCTCCAAGGTAAACTGCGGGTAACTAGGCAGCGCGCGCTGCCTAGATACCCGATGTATACATTGGTTACCAGCCTTCTCCGCTCACTGGCTGGTATCCAAGGTACACAGCAGGTAACTAGATACCCTGGTTACCTGCTGTGTACCTTGGATACCAGCCGGTGAGCGGAGAAGGCTGGTAACCAAGATATACATCAGGTATCTAGGCAGCGCGCGCTGTGAGCTCGCGCTGCCTAGTTACCCGCAGTTTACCTTGGATACCAGCTCCCAGCTCTTGCTGGGAGCTGGCTTCTCGGTCGTCTCCCGGTGTCACACGCAGCGATGCTGCGTGTCCACCGAGCGACCAACGATAGATTTGAGGTCCTGTCCTCAAATCAAACGATGAACGATCAGCCGACTGATCGTTCATCGTTTGCAGTGTCACACGCAATGATGTAGTTTCAACATCGTTCAAGCGTCAAAGGACACGTGACTTTTGAACGATGTCAGCAACGATATCGTTACGTGTGACGGTACCTTAAGTGTTTGTATTACCTTGAACTTTCCAGGGACTTTTCAATTAGGTACCAAGAGTGGGTCTGACTTTTTGCACCATTTGTATACCAGAAGATTGCTATTTGTATATCTCTTATTAATTTAGCCTTGAGATATTAACAGTTATATTTTAGTTACTGTGCTGTAAAGTGTTCACACAAAACCTGCTGACAGATTCCCATTAAGGCTAGCATCCACAACTCAATCTTCCTGAATCAACTCCTAAAACAGATTTAAGGAAAAGTTCCTATCAGTTTAGGAAATTGTAATTACCGTATATACTCGCGTATAAGCCGAGTTTTTCAGCCCAAAAATTGGGCTGAAAAGTACCCCCCTCGGCTTATACGCGAGTCAGTGCGGGGGCTGCTGTATACAGCGGTATAAAGCAGCCCCCGCATCCCCAGTAATGCAGGGCCCCCCCCCTCATGCTCCGGTCACCTGTAAAGCAAGTTATACTTATCAGTGCCCGCTGCCGTCCGCGCCCGCCGCTGCCGACATGCGATCCTCCATCTTCATTCATCTTCTTCCTGCTTCTGTGCGCGTCGCAGGCAATGACGTCATTACCGGCGACGCGCACAGGAAACAGGAAGAAGATGCATGAAGACGGAGGATCGGGATGTCGGCAGATGCGGGCGCGGACGGCAGCGGGCACTGATAAGTATAATTTGCTTTACAGGAGACCGGAGCATGAGGGGGGGGCCCTGCATTACTGGGGCTGCCTGTATACTACCACTGGGGCTGCTGTATATAGGGGCCCTGCATTACTGGGGCTGCAATACCACTGGGGCTACAATACCACTGGGGCTGCTGTATATAGGGGCTGCTGTATACACCACTGGGGCTGCAATACCACTGGGGCTGCTGTATACAGGGGCTGCAATACCACTGGGGCTGCAATACCACTGGGGCTGCTGTATATAGGGGCTGTTGTATACACCACTGGGGCTGCTGTATACAGGGGCTGCAATACCACTGGGGCTGCAATACCACTGGGGCTGCTGTATATAGGGGCTGTTGTATACACCACTGGGGCTGCAATACCACTGGGGCTGCTGTATACAGGGGCTGCAATACCACTGGGGCTGCAATACCACTGGGGCTGCTGTATATAGGGGCTGCTGTATACACCACTGGGGCTGCAATACCACTGGGGCTGCTGTATATAGGGGCTGCAATACCACTGGGGCTGCTGTATATAGGGGCTGCAATACCACTGGGGCTGCAATACCACTGGGGCTGCTGTATATAGGGGCTGCAATACCACTGGGGCTGCAATACCACTGGGGCTGCTGTATATAGGGGCTGCAATACCACTGGGGCTGCTGTATATAGGGGCTGCAATACCACTGGGGCTGCTGTATATAGGGGCTGCAATACCACTGGGGCTGCAATACCACTGGGGCTGCTGTATATTGGGGCTGCTGTATACACCTCTGGGGCTGCATATACCTCTGGGGCTGCATATACCTCTGGGGCTGCTGCTGTATACTACCACTGGGGAGGCTGCTGTATACTACCACTGGGGAGGCTGCTGTATACCTCACTGCTGGGGGTTGTATACCTGTGCTGGAGTCCACCCTCGGCTTATACGCGAGTCAATAGATTTTCCCAGGTTTTGGGGGCAAAAGTAGGGGGGTCGGCTTATACACGGGTCGGCTTATACACGAGTATATACGGTATATTAGAAGAGTTGTACGTACTCGGCTCTACTACATCTATATATTAAAAAAACATTTCTGATAATTCATATTCTATTCCCCAGAACTAGGGAATATACCTAATGTACATTAAATAAGGCTAATACTAGACTCTTGGATCATGACCCATATCTTTTTTGCATAGATTCATTTCCTAATATTTGCAAATTTGGATTAGGAATAACCTTAGTTCTAAGGCCACATAACGGTTTGGCTTTAGACGTCAATGTGAGATGGCATTTTCAATATCTTCTACACTAACCTCATTATTATGGAGATGGAGGCACTTACTTTTAGCTAAGCATTTCAGTCAAACATAATTTTGTGAAGCATAATAAATCTGGCATATACAGTGACTTGAATTATGAAAGTAATCCCATTTTACACTATGTCACATACAGTTGTATTTCGAGCTCCTAGCATTTATGCCATGTGAAAATATGAAATTTGGTTTGATGTATGTTTCATTTTATGCTAAATTACTTATGCTTATTGTGATGCTCTATAAATAGCAATATTGTAAGCCGAGCAAAACTCAGCCATAGCTCAAACCCCTGACAATAGCTGGCAGTGTGCTTCATCATGTCACCATTCTGCACCCAATACCAGCAGGATAGTAATCAGTAAGCCGGCAAACCTACAAATGAAAGAATTTACTTACAAATAAAAGCAAGTATAGAGATTTTTTTTTTATTATTTATTTATTGAACCTCTAACACATTTATTTATGAAATGGCTTTATAGGTATTGACTCTCACATATTAACATATTAGTACCATACAGTAGTTGAAAACTATATTATTAGACTTTATTATTACATGATATTATTAGAATACGATACAAATTGTTAGGGGGATATTGAAAAATCTGTTAAAGTGAACCTGTCACCAGGTTTTTCACATATAAGCTGCGACCAGCAGCAGTAAGATCATATATACAGTATTCCAGAATGTTGTAGATAAGTCCCCAGGCTGATCTGTAAAGCATAAAAATTTGTTTTATTATACTTACCTGGGGGATGGTCCGTTCTGATAGGTGTAGCTGCTCTTGATCTGATGACTTCTCTCTTCTTGCGATCGCATCCTCCTTCTCTGCATCTTGTGATTGGCGTCCTCTTCTCTGCTTCTTGCAGATGACTCGTTCTACACCACCTACATACTTACCATTTTGCTCTTGCGCATACTTCTCTCTGGTCTGCTGAGGACAGAACAGAGTACTGTAATGTGCAGGTGCGGGGAAAGGGCAACCAAGGCATGCACACTATGTGGGCATTCTCTGACCTCATTTCTTGCCTGCGCATTTCAGTACTTTGCTCTATGTCGAATCAAGACCAGTGGCAACCACTAGATCGTCCTGCAGGTATAAAAAAGGATGTTTTTTACATTATACAGATCAGCTTAGGGACTTATATAGAGCATTCCAGAATGCTGTATTGAAGGCCTTACTGGTAGTGGCTGCAACGTATAGGGAAAAACCTGGTGACAAGTTCCCTTTAAATATTATATGTGTAATTCCAATATCATTTATATAAATCCAAATTACAGATATTAAATATGCAGTAGTGTGTACCCCAATCTAATGTATCATGTGGCTTATCATCAGAGTTTACACTTGATTTCTTCTTTTTTTAGTTATATGTCTAGTGGGACTGGGTCTCGTGGTCTTTTTCTTCAGTTTCCTACTGTCAATTTTCCGGTCAAAGTACCACGGTTATCCTTACAGGTAAGCTCTAGTATTTATTTTCATTTATAAGCCCCATTATACAGTACTAGCTGTGAGCCCGATGCGATTGCATCGGGATTCTAGAATCTGTGTATAGGGCATTGCTCGGGCTGCTGCAACGACTCCCAACGCCCCCTTGGCGGGCATTGCGAGTGAGTCGCGTGGGCGATGCGCGCCCACGAACAAAGCCACGGAGGTAGCGGCGTGTGCGAGGGAAGTCGCTACGGCAATTATATAATAGATTATCAGTATTGCATCGGGATTCTAGAATCTGTGTATAGGGCATTGCTCGGGCTGCTGCAACGACTCGCAACGCCCCCTTCGCGGGCATTGCGAGTGAGTCGCGTGGGCGATGCGCGTCCACGAACAAAGCCACGGAGGTAGCGGCGTGTGCGAGGGAAGTCGCTACAGCAATTATATAATAGATTATCAGTATGTAATATATAATTTCCCTAACGCACTTCCGTAAGTTTCGGCGCTGTTTCCGTCGTTGTGGGCGTGGGCGCAGTGCCCACGCGACCTGTGAAGCATTGCCGGCGCCACTGATTCGCAAAGCCTCACTCGCAATGGCCGCCAGGCGGCCGTTGCGAGTCCTTGCAGAATAGGCGCGACTCACTAATTTATACATAAACACATACATAATACTGATAATTCCTATATAATCACATATATATATATAGATGGCGGGCCGATTCGAAAGAATCGGGTAGTCTAGAATCCATATATAGTATATTTACTAATAGTTAGGGGAGTGGGGTGAAATGAATTGTGTGTATACAGGTGGCTCAGTGGTTAGCAGTGAGTGCGGTGGCTCAGTGGTTAGCAGCGAGTGCGGTGGCTCAGTGGTTAGCAGTAAGTGCGGTGGCTCAGTGGTTAGCAGTGAGTGCGGTGAGATTGGTGAGCACAGTGGCGTGGGCAGATTGCTGAGTGCAGCGCTGTGGGCAGAGTGGTCAGCACACACATACATACATACACACACACACACACACACACACAGACACTTCGCTATAGTTAGCACCGACCCTGCGTCTTCCTGCCGGCTGGATCCTGAGTTGACATGTCGGCGCCCGCGGACGACTGGATCCAATATGGCGTCCGGGAAGTTTGGCGAGATTTTTTGGACGCGATATTTGATCGAGTAGTTCGGGGGCGGCGACATGTGGGTGATGCAGGGCCGGTGGTAAGTATAGCGGAGTATGTGTGTGTGTGTATGTGTGCGGACAAAATGAGTGAAGTGCGGAGAAAGTGAGGTGTGGTGATGTGGCCCCTGGCCGGGTGCATCACACGGGTTATCAATGCAGGTCTGTGTTCACATGGGCCGGTTTTCCTGATTGTGTGTGGTGTGTGAAACCTGTCCGATGTACAGGGGGTTAACAGCTGAAGGGTTTTCATGAGCTGAGTAAAACAGCTGAGTGTGAGTGCTGAAGATCCGATACATTCATGAGCCTAATGAGCGGCTGAACCTGTGGGGATGAGTGCTTTGCTGGGCTAAACCTGAATGGTGCACAGGGGGTTAATCACATCTCAGGTCTGTGTGTGAGTGAAGATGTGCTGATTGACTCACTGGGTTGCAGCTGTGAGTGAGCAGGCTGGATAGGAACTTGCCAGGTGTCTGAGTGAGGAGAGGACGATGGGATTCAGAAGTCCAGAGCACTGCCATGTGAGGAGGTGCTGGAAGTGATCCGTCCCCAGTGGGTAAGTGATGGGAGCCTGCCAGCTCCATGCTAGTGCACCTGATGTGTGCATGGCAGCCAGTGTCCAAGGGCCAGGCGGTCAGATGTGCGGTGTGCTCCAGGGCCAGGTGGTCACAGCTGACTTTGGGACTGACTGTGTTCTTGTTACTATGTGATGTCTTATGTAAAAATGCCATGTGTGATGACTCATGTGCAGGTGGTGGTGGTGGTGGTGGTGGTTTACTGCTCGCAATGCCCGCTTTGCGGGCATTGCTTCGCGAGTCCGGACAGAGTCCTGGAGAAAGTTCCGAGCTACGCGAACAAAGCCACAGGAAGTAGCGCCGGTCGTGACGGAAGTCGCTACGGCAATTATATAATAGATAATAATGTTGTTAATTTATATGTGTGAACACATTGCTGGTAGATATGGTGGTGTTTGCAAGTTTGTAAAACTTTTAGAATCTTCTATATTAGTGCATACATTTAGTCTAAAATTTCCTCAGATTTTCATACAAAATAGTCCTAAAAGGAGGTAAAGTGTGCCAAATCAAACACTTGGACTATTCAAAGACTATTCAAATCAAAGACTTGGATCATTATACTGAATTAAAATATGTCAAATATCCTGTTTGTGAGTGACAAACCTGTTAACCTTTAGGATTATCAGATAATTTGAAGGTGAAATTACAGCTAGATGTTTACACTTGTTGAGATAATAATTACGTGTGAGTGGTCAACTTGTTTTATTTAAAAAACAGGATTTTACTAAAGTCTGATCTTCACAACACGTTTGTGGAAGATTATAATGGAATAAACAAAATAGATTTCTGAGGTCCTCAAAAGAAGAGTTTGTAAAAGATTACAAAACCATCTGTAAAAGGTTTGGACTCCACCAATTCACATTTAGATAAATTTTACATAAATGGAAAAAATTCAAGACCAATATTACCCTCCCTAGGAGTGGTCAGCCTACAAAGATCAGTAAAAGGGACCCAAAGTAACTTCTAAGCAACTAAAGGCTTCTCTCACAATAGATAATGTTTATAAGTCCACCATCAGAACAGTGATTTACATGGCAAGGATGAAGGCAATGCTGACCAAAAAGAACATTGTTACCCGTCCCCGTCTGAACTATGCTAGGATCACTTGGAAAAGCTAGAAGGCTATTGGAACAATGTTTTATGGATAGATGAAAGTAAAATACAACTTTAATAAAAAGTGTTTTGTTTTTCAGAAAGAGAGAAGTAAAAACTTCACTACATCATAAAAACCTCATGCCATTTATTTTCTTGACAAAATATTTTTAATTTCTATAGACAGACCCAGATAAAATAAGTGAATGTGATTGGACTTGGTAAAATTACAGTTTGGATCACATAACTTACATGCCATAAAGAGACCAGGGGACTTCACATGCTGGATGTGATGATACAGTGCCGGCCATGTGACATTTTGACTCACCAGATGCATAGAACATATTTAAGATTAAGGAGATGCACTAAGATAGATAAAACATATCTAACAAACCTTGGCCCATAGGAGATGGCTGTCTTGATTTATGCTGCTCAAATGGTTGTTATTGCAGGCCAGGCAAGTATGTTTTACTCTGAAAGGCTGTGGTATTTCTCAGAAAAAAGACTTTACGAAGCAGACCAAGGACAATGCATCTCAGTTGCCTAGACTGAGGCAAGTCCCCAATAGCTTCTCTGCTGCCCATTACTGATGGCTTCTTTCTTTGTATATGTACAGGGGGCGACCTGCCAGTCTAGTTGTGCGGGTTGGGGAGATGTTAACAGTCACCTGTCTCGGACTAGTCAAACAAAACACACAGGTCTTGTCCGACTTTTCTAAATATGTTATATCTTCAATGCAGCAGGGTTTGGAGTAAAACACAGTGTCTGATTCATAGTTTACACAAATACTAGGATATAGATAATTCCACAAAAAAGTATAGTAAGAGCCCATGTTTTATTATATACCGTATATACTCGTGTATAAGCCGACCCGTGTATAAGCCGACCCCCCTACTTTTGCCCCCAAAATCTGGGAAAAACTATTGACTCGTGTATAAGCCGAGGGTGGACCCCAGCACAGGTATACAGCCCCCAGCAGTGTCGTATACAGGCCCCACCGATGGTATACAGGCCTCCCCAGTGGTAGTATACAGCCCCCAGCAGTGTGGTATACAGCAGCCTCCCCAGTGGTATATACAGGCCCCAGCAGTGTTACAGCAGCCTTCCCAGGGTATATACAGCAGCAGCCCCAGGGTATATACAGCAGCAGCCCCAGGGTATATACAGCAGCAGCCCCAGGGTATATACAGCAGTAGCCCCATGGTATATACAGCAGCAACCCCAGGGTATATACAGCAGCAGCCCCAGGGTATATACAGCAGCAGCCCCAGGGTATATACAGCAGCAGCCCCAGGGTATATACAGCAGCAGCCCAAGGGTATATACAGCAGCAGCCCCAGGGTATATACAGCAGCAGCCCCAGGGTATATACAGCAGCAGCCCCATGGTATATACAGCAGCAGCCCCAGGGTATATACAGCAGCAGCCCGAGGTATACAGGGCCCCCCATGCTCCGTAAACCTGTAAAGGAAGATGATTATACTTATCACTGTCCCGCTGCCGTCCCCGCTCTGCATCGTGCTCCTCCATCTGCATCGCGCTCCTCCATCTTCATTCACCGGCTTCCGACTTCCTGTGTTCTGCGCCGACAATGACGTCATTGTCGGCGCCAACAGGAAGCCGGAAGATGGAGGAGCGCGATGCAGATGGAGGATCGCGATGCAGAGCGGGGACGGCAGGGGACAGTGATAAGTATAATCATCTTCCTTTACAGGTTTACGGAGCATGGGGGGGCCTGTATACTGATGGGGGGCCTGTATACCTCTGGGGGGGGGGCGCCCATATAGTGACTCGCGTATAAGCCGAGGGGGTAACTTTTCAGCCCAATTTTTGGGCTGAAAAACTCGGCTTATACGCGAGTATATACGGTAATTAATTAAAATGGCCAAAAATAAAGTACAATAGAAATTACAGGCACCTTCATAAAATCTACCCAGCTATAATGTATATATCATGTACTTGGTTGTAACAACAGTAGTGACTATATGGACCAAGTTCAGGTATAGGTAAATGTAATCCTATTCATCATGGCATAATGTCATAATATGATTATAAAAAACCGTGCATGTAAAGACTTATATTAAGATGATGATATATATCGCCAGGTACTTGCCGACCCAACGTGCGTTTCATTTCCTCTTCGTCAATAGCTGTGGTTTGGGCAGTAGAAATCAGATGAAGGGTTCCCTTTAAAACATAGACTACACGTGATCGGCTCCTAAAGGGAATTGTTATATCTTTTATTTAGCGTAATGAGTGTTGTACCATGATGGCTATTTTATACATGTATGCTATATTTGAATCTGTTAACCAAACACATTTGTATTAAAGATCCTTTTGCAATATCATGCTTTTATTTTTTTATCGTTAGATTTATTTAACCCCTTAAGGAGAGAGCCTCATCTTTGCAATTATGACCAGAGTCACTTGATGAGGTTATAACTCTGGAACACTTCAACATATCCCAGTGATTCCAAGACTGATTTTTCATGACATATTGGACTTCATGTTAGTAGTAAATGTAGGATGATATTTTCTGCTTATCTTTGACCAAATAGAGTGTTTACATGAAGTGACAGTTCAAAGCCATGATGGGTATAGCCATCATTGGCCATTAAGGGGTTAATATTTTCATGCCAATTATAGAATTTATACGCATTACATTGAATTTTATTAGTCTCATTACACCGCTATCAGTAGTTTCGCAATTATAATAATAGTCAAAGCTCATTGTGTTTGTGGTAACAAGACCACCGGTGTCAGATGAGCAGGAAAATTAAAGAATTCTGATTGTTTGCTATAGTAGATGAAAACAACACTTGTTATTCATCTGAGATGAACTGTGTGCATCCGGATGAAAAGCATTAAACAGAACAGAGAATTTCTAAAAATCTGAAAGTGCAGCAATGCCTTGGAACACTAAAGATTGCAATTTGCATTTACATGTGTCGGAGTACACAAGTGCCATGCATAATTAAACTTCATTTCCAGGTTTACAGGTTTAAAAGGCCTATGGATAATTATTCTGATGGTTTTACATGTAATTTGGAAATGTGGAAATTGGTTCTTTGATGTTATGTTATCTTCAATTACGCTGAGTTTTGCTCTCGCCTTTGAGGCTCATTCACAAAAGCAATAATGTCATACTGATCTTCTTGAAATAAATCTTCATGAGGTTTGTATAACACTATACACACATTACACACACATTGCAGTTCTAATATTTTAGTTTTATTAATCCATTATTCAGATGTTAATTCATATTTTCAGATTTTCTATTTTATTATTTTTGTCTCGTATGGCTCGTAACATTTGGATTTAGACCCTTAGAAAGTCAGATGGTAATGTCCAATGGTAGAAGTCATTTTTTGGAAACAAATCTGATATATTTTGATCTGTGGACACATGGACTATACAGTATGGCTCTTTTCCCACAATTAGTGAAGGTTTGTGTTGATCCGGCATTTAGGACAAGAATGAAGAATTTTGAAACCATTCGTAGCAATAGAGCTGCTGTTCTTATTTTCTGTTGTTAACACTGCATCATTTCAATTGATATTTTGGATACCAAGGATATTGTACATGATAACCACTGTCCTTTCAGTAGAGCAGTTCGGCAGCATGTTGACATCTAGCTTATATATGATTATTCAAGGCTTTAGTTTATACCTGTCTTCCTATTGTTTTGAGGACAACAAGAGTCAAAGACATGGCTTGTCAGCACTAAAGAAGTCAGAACCCTTTAGAGAAAACCTCCTGACACTGCCCCTTCCCCTTTGATGAGCATATACAGATGTAGCAAAGGTTATCCTGACTCTGATAACATCTCTCTAGCATATCATTATCACAAAATGCTGTCACTGGTCAATTAAGTAAGTCTCAACATTAAGTATATGGGTCCATATACTCACTCTCACAGAGCCCATAAGTATACCTTTGAGTCTGTGCACTACCATGTGAGATGCGCAACTCAGCTGTTCTGTAAGATTGGTTGGGGTTTTGGGACCTTGACCCCCACCAATCAGCAGCCATTTGCAGTGTCTAGTGTATGTAATTAATGTTATAATGACAGATACCCTTTAAGTATATTAAGTGAGATAACCTTCCATAATATGTTATAGAGATGGTGTATTGTGAGTCTGTAAGCTAAGAGAAATGAAACTATGTGCATATGATCATATTTAATAATCGTTCTGTTCTTATTGAAGTGTGGCTGGCCTACCTAAACAGGCTATTAAACCACTGTAACACCAGTTAACTTACATGTGACTTAACTGACAGCCATCTAATAGACACAAGTGGACAATTATTAGTTTACCCTAAGGCACTACCAGACACCTGTAGCTGCAGATTAGAATAACAGGTGGACACCACTTGCCTTCTCCATATGCAACTTGTCCAGACTGTCTCTTAAGGCCCTGTCACATTGAGCGACGCTCCAGCAATTCTGACAATGACCTGGCCGTGATTGCTGGAGCGTAGCTACCTGGTCGCTGGGGAGCTGTCAAACAGGCTGATCTCCTCAGCAACCAGGGACCAGAGAGCCACCTCCACTTCGCTGGAAGCGGGAGGACACTGGCAACTATGATAAACAGCGAGTATCTAGGCAGTGCGCACTGCCTAGATACCCGCTGTTTATCATAGTTACCAGCATCCTCCCTGCTTAGCGCTGGTAACCATGATAAACACGGGTATCTAGGCAGCGTGGGCTGCCTAGATACCCAGTGTTTACCATGGTTACCAGCGGGTGAGGTTGCTGATCGTTGGTCTCTTGCTGTCACATGCAGCGATGCGTGCTGACCAGCGGGAGAACAAGGACCAAAAAATGGTCCTGAACCATGTGCAGCGATCAGCGACCTCACAGCAGGGGCCTGATCGCTGCTACATGTCACACATACAGACATCGCTGGGGAAATCACTGTTACGTCACAAAACCTGTGACGTATCAGCGATCTCACTAGCGATCTCGCTATGTGTGACGGGGGCTTAACAGCAGTATGTGAACTGATAAAGATCAAATTTATGACCAAAATGTCTTCATATACTGGATGTGCTACTATTCAAAAAAAATCAAATCATAGTGCCTGGTTTAGCTGTTTTTAAGGAACAAATCAGACGTACACAGCACCATAGATTAACATTTGTCCAAATGGGAGTGTTTTATCAGACTGAAAATATGTTTGTATGACCCCAACCTAAGGAGCACAGGGAGATAGACAGCTCCCTACTACATCATTCACAAAAAGTTACATTTCTGTACTTGAGGTGGATTATCACCCATTATTGAGAGCTCATCCCAACAATTAGTGTCAATGTGGGGGATTTATTATTGATGTATGGTGAGATGGCTCAGTTAAGTCATTGCTTGTTTCTCTCCTGACTGACAAAGACTTTTCCCTTTTATCACCACTGACTGACTTATGCCCTCCTCTTGTAACACCCTGATTGGCCTAGCCCCATCCATACACCATTTTTTATAAATGTGTACCATCGTGTTTTTATGAAAAATAGAAAGTATTTTCAGCTCATCCATTACTTGTGACCAGTCCACTTTCTATGGATCCAATTCCAATGCTCGGAAACGCCCTGGCCGGGGCGGCAAAAAGCCAATATTGAAGAGGAAACAGATCCAGCAATTACAGGTAGCAGGTGTGAAATAAAACGTCCAGTTTATTTTGTCATAGTAAAAGACAGTGCAGAGTGTTTATAGCCCCAAGGCAAGATACTGGTGTCCTACAGCTGAATAACGTAGGATTGTGTTTGAGTCTCTTGCCTTGAGGCTGGAAATTTTATTTCACTCCTGCAACCTGTGAATGTTGGATCTTTTTCTTCTTCAATATCATGTTTTTATATTATACCACGATATTAGCACATTTTACTGCACAATCAATAATCTTGTATTATTTCTCAAGAATAATTTTTTCTGGTGGGCCCAATGTGCTCCTGTCAGGTGGACGCTGGCTGTTAGAGTAAAGTTGATACACCTTGACATTAATTCTCACTTCAGGATCAGGGCTGAAAATAACTTTTTACAAGAACCACACTCACTGAGCAAACTGATAACAAGTAGATGGTTTAAGTGATTGTTGCCTTTTTTAAAGGCTGAAAAAAATGTTAAGAAAAAAATATTTTTATTGATAACTAAAAACTACGCTAACAATCCTATCTGGTAGAGCAAGGCATTAAACATTAGGATGGAGGACGTAATGGGAATAGACAATTGATTAATTTTCCAGTCTAGCTTACAACTCCATCCCTTAATCATGGTTTAATGTCCTATCCCCTGACAAAAGATAATATTTTTTCCATAAATAATACGTAAATAATATGATCTTTTGGCAGGGGGATGGGACATTAAATCATGATGAAGGGTTAGAGTTGGGTGCTAGACAGTAGTATTAATCAATTGTCTATTCCCATTATTTTTTCCATCCTAATGCCTAAGACTTTGCTTTAGAAGGGAGTTAGGGCTGTAAAGCCAGTTTTTAATGGCTCATTAAAATGTGTTTTTTGGGGGTAATGACAAAACTTTAAATAAAGTAAACTCATAACTGTGCTGTAACACATATGAATAAAGCTGGTGTAAATTAAATAGAAAGATTCAAGGTGTAAACATCCAATCAGCTCATCTATGGCAGCCTTAGTGGGTTATTTCCCATTTACTTCAATGTGTAAAACAATATTGTGAATCAATGTAATAAGATCGGATCCATCAACCAGATTAGTAATCTGTGGGAGTTGGATGGTAGATTTGAGAACCACATCCTATTTCCTAGCTTCTGTGGCTCTTCTTTTGATTAACTGGCCTGGCTTGATGTATCCTTGCAATGTGATACGCATATTATGTTTTGCCAGGCTGGCTAATCAAGAGAAGAGCTGCATATACCATCAGGTAGGAGGCAATTCTCAAGTCTGTAGGCCAGTGGTCAGAAATAACTGATGTGGCTGATGAACCAAGGCCTGGAAATTGACTCTCACCAACTCTGCTAAATTGCAACTATGAAATTAAGGTATTTTGTAAGTTTGTCATGTTTCTATATGCCTTCCTTTTCCTGATATTTGTATTTTCCTCTTTCAATGTTTACTCCTCATTAGAGATGAGTGAACCTGTTTGAGGTCGGAGTTCGGATGCTGAACATATCCAATGCACTCCAGCGAGCATCACTATACTTGTGTGCACTCAGTACTCGGCCCAGTGTGAGCTTCTTGCAGTGTTTGATCAGCTCGTAACAGGGGTAAAACTAGCGTTTTCAGTTGTAATGCGTTTCTTAACTAAAATAATTGCAAATCCTCGCCCTTCTGGAAGTGCTCTGTTTATGGCTGGCTGTATATGGACCAAGAGCTGAACTGCCCAATTAATGTCTTCAAATGAGGTTTGGGTCAAGTTTTGGCCCAGAACAGAACTTTTCATATAGTCCTTCTGAACCCCCATAAACCAAACTTTCACGGGTCCGCTCATCTCTACGCCTCATTGTCAAGTGGACCACCCTGCTGTCTAGGAGAGGTAGCAAAACATGCTGGTAAGCTCTGCACTGGGGTTGACATCGAAGGAGGTGCTAGCTCTTGAGACGGGTCAGCTTCAGTACCACAGCACTTCTGATGCAGTAGATTCAAGGTTAACTCACATAGCAACATTGGAGCACACCTAGTTAAGGCCAGTAGCACCACAATGCTGCTGGCCTAAATTGTCAGTCACGCATTACCGCCTGCTCCCTGCACTCAGGATGTCTGCAGGCCAGGGAGCGTTGCACTATTGCTTTTCCAAATGGGATAAACCCTTTGAGCAGGAGCACTTAACGTCACAGTGTTGAAAATTCTTTTTATTTGTTCAATATATATGAGGGAAAAAAGGTTAATTTATTGACGTCAATGTTATTATATAGCAGCTTAATTAGTAAGATGTAATTAATAACATTAATAATACCAGGGCATTCACGGATAATGTATTCTGTTTTCTGTTTCAGTTTTTTAATTAAATGAAATATACCCGCATTCCCAAGATGTCACAGTTTATGCTGAAGACAAAGTATTCCTGCTGGAACACATGGCGTATATATTCATTATTCGCACTTCGCTTGCTGTTTGTTTACTTTGTGTTTTAGTATTGTGGTGTATT
>JARQOC010000003.1:120058058-120154688 GCA_033576535.1 Allobates femoralis
TAGAGCTCTTTTGTGATGCTAGTCGCTACTAATAACTAGGGTATGACCCAATCACTACGTACAGATAGTTTAGACAGCAGGGAAGTCAGATAATCCAGGGTCAGGTTCCAGGAGAGCTCTTAAGCCCCCGTCACACGAAACGAGATCGCTGCTGAGTCACAAATTTGGTGACGCAACAACGACCTCATCAGCTATCTCGCTTTGTGTGACAGTTAGCAGCGATCAGGCCATTTGCTGTGAGATCGCCTGTCGTTACAAACTGTTCTGGACTATTTTTCTATCATCGGGCTCCCGCTGGGCAGCATGCATCACTGTGTTTGATAGGGACAACGACCAACGATCTCAATACTACAGGTCTAGAAACAGGGTCTCAATGACCTCTGTATTATTCTGGATCATTGCTGCATCACTGATGAGATCTGACTGTTTGACATCTCACCAACGATCCAGACAGCGGCGCACCAGCGATCCTGGCAGGTCGGATCGCTGTCGGGATCGCAGGTGCGTCGCCAAGTGTGACGGGACCTTAAGTATCCAGAGAGTAGAGAGATGTCATGCACTGCGTCAAGGACCAAGTTTCCAAGAGAGCATGAAGAAGATTCAACAGAGGCATATTCAGGTTACGGCCCAGAGGTCAAAATGCCAGGTGATGTGGGGGCGTGGCCTGCTGATGAGATAGGTCGCACCACAGAGCTGCTCTGCTCCTAGACCCCCTTTACGCTCTTTTAATCTCACCGACGGATTATTTGCACATGGGAAGAGTCAAGAAGTCTCAGGGAGGCTCCAGATCACTTTCTGCCATTCCCAGTGGTAATATAGACCGCTTTTTGAGATCCTAGGCGGCTGCCAGCCAGGAGCACAGCGCAGTGAAAATGACGGCGTCTCACAGAACACTCGAGCTGGAGGGCGGGAAGAGAGAGAGAGAGGGAACCGCTATGTCGCTCTCATGCAGGAGAGTGAGGAGGATCTGGAGCAGTTGGAGGATGCTGCAAACTTACCCACATCTGAGCTAAGTAATATTTTGAAACTTCTTCCCATGAAAAGAGACTTAGTTAAACTGGCAAATAGGCTGGAGGTTACTTAAAAAAAAGGGAGCTGCAGACACTGTAAAACAGAGTTTACAGTCAGGGTGGAGGATGTGGAATCAATGCAGGAGAGCATGTTTGATGTGCTGCAGGCTCAGAGGGAGATGCTACAACAACATTCTACTTTGCTGGAAGATATTCTATATGGTCAGGAGGACATGGAGAATAGGAACAGAAAAAATAACATTTGCATTAGAGGCTTTCCCGAGTCCATAAAAACAGTGGATTTAAGGCAAACAGTGCAGCACCTTTTTAATACCATATTGGGTGAGCCCCTGGATTGTGAGATTATTCTGGCAGAGTACACAGAGCGTTGGCCCATAAACCATCCGGGGAATCCAGGCCGAGGGACGTGATATGTCGGGTACATTATTTCACCATTAAGGAGGCTATAATGCAGGAAGCCAGACAGAGAGGTCCCATACAATTTATGGATACCGAGATATCCTTGTTCCCAGACGTAGCAAGGCGTACTTTGCAACAAAGGAGGGGTTCTGAGACCACTATTGATTGTTCTTAAATCTAGGGACATCCCCTATCGTTGGAGTTTCCCATTCCAGTCATTGCCCATAAAGAGGGGAAATCTGCCTCGTTCAGAAAGGTGGGTGATTTGCCTGAGTTTTTGCGCACTTTTGATCTCTCAAACGTGGTTTTACCTGACTGGCCGATAGCTCACCAATTACCTCCACCCCCTGCGAGATGGCAGGAAAGGGGACGTTGTCGCAATTCTAGGGCCCCCACTACTTGAGAACTTTGTGTCATCTATATACATTTTGAAAGTGGCTGTTCCTTGTTGTCTTTCATCCAGTCCTCTCCTTCTCCCTGTTTCCCTGCCTACTACCCTATACTCCCCTTCCTTATCCTCTCATATAACTTAAGATAAATAACAGGTGGTGTTGGACATAATTCATTGTTATATTATGTTTTGGGGTGTTCAAAGGGGTTGGAGCAGCCACCTCCTCCTACGCACCCCACTAGTGCAGGACAGATGGGAACTGTCCTAGGTTGCACACACATTATTGTATAGATTTTTCTATTTCTTTATCTTTCCTTTCTTTACTCTACAATATTAGATGGGGTAGGTGCAGTATTTGGCTGGGTAAGGTGATCTTTAGTGACTATGGATAGGTAGAAGATATGTTCTCTTAACGTTAGAGGTCTCAATATCAAATAAGAGACATCAGATCCTGTTCTCCACTTATAAAAAGAGAGTGCAGGTTTTGATGCTTCAGGAGACCCATTTCAGGATGGATGCGGTGCCTAAGTGTAACTCACCTTTATTCCCCATTTGGTTTCACAGCACGAATTCAGAGTCAAAAACTAAGGGGGTATCAATTGGTTTTCATAAATCTATTACTCCAAATATCCTGACCCATACCATACTTATGTTTTTGCTAATGTATACTTTCCCAACAGGGGCGTTACAGAATTCGGATCCAGTTTCAGGTTAAAAGTACAAGAATTTGCAGGTTCGAGTCAGATCATGATGGGTGGTGACTTTTTTCCAGCAGACCCTGTATTGGATATGTCCACAGGTAAGTCCAGCTGTCCTGCACCATCTCTCCACCACCTTAGGAGGCAATGGGAGGGTTTGTCGTTAGTAGATGTGTGGCGTGTCTTGACTGAGACTGAACATGAACTTATGAATTTACATGACAAATTCAACAAATTTTATCCCAGCATAAACCTGACACTGGACGACTCAAAAACAGTAATCAACTTTTTGTATACCACCTTAAAAATTCCAAATGGTTCATTCCAGACATCGGTATATCGGAAACCGATTGACCGTCCCACATACCTCAAATGGGTTTTCACCCGAAACACATCAAAAAGTCCATTGTCTACAGCCAGGCCCTCAGATATAACTGTATTTGCTCCAACCCAGTGGAAAGGGATGAACACTTAAAGCAGCTAAAAAAATACATTTTTAAACCAGGGCTACCACCCCACCTCCATTGAGGAATAGATCATTAAAGCCACAAGGATCCCTAGAAGTCGAGCGCTCCAATACAGAGAAAAAGAAGAGAACCATCGTGTTCGTCTGGTGGTGACCCACAACCCACAGCTTGAGGTATTAAGGAAAACTGCGAGGAAACTTCATCACATCCTACACAAGGATGACCGACTAAAAATAATATTCAAAGACCCTCCCTTGCTGTGCACAGGCAGCCTTCCAATTTAAGAAACATCATGGTCCAAAGTTTGATGCCCTTGGATACACCAAAAGGAACTTATCCATGCAATGTGAAGAGCTGCAAAACCTGTGCTCACATAGAGACCAGAGACAGGATACAGATCCCCAACACACAGCAGGATTATAAGATTCCTGGGACTTACACGTGCTCCTCTTCCAATGTGGTATATTTAATTTATGTGCACCATATGCCCAGTGGGGTCTTTTTATGTTGGTGACACTGGGCAATGTCTAAGAGCAAGGATGAGGTCTCATCGTCACACAATTACACACGAAAAATACATTTTCCAGTAGCGGAGCATTTTTCTGGCCAGGGACATAACATTGATAATATGAAGGTTTTAATTTTGAGGGGTAATTTCAAATCCCAAAAGCATCGAAGAGTGTGTGAATCCAAGCTAATTAGAAGTTTCAATTGTATACAGAACGGACTGAACATCGCTGATGGTTTTATGGCTCATTATCACATCTAAACAATGTTGTTCAAAGACATGGAAATCTTGGACACCAGGTTTTCTTATAAATTAGTGTCCTAGAGACTTTATGACCATGGGTCTGCCTGATTGAAGATCCTCTCCAAGGCTGCTTTGTTTATTTTGCCAAATGTCCAGTCCTTGTAATGTTTAATGTTTATTCAGTCAAATGTCCAATCATTTTAGTTGTGCATGCATATATTTTGAGTTTCATTCAATATCTTGTCACACCATGCCTGATGAAGCTCGCCTTATAACATCATTTATTTAATTGAAGAATTGACAGATTTTATGTCTCGCACTCTCTCCTGGATTTGCATCTAGAGGCGGAGATAGGAAATATAATATTATCTGACCATGCTCCAGTATACCTCTCTGTACCCAGGGAATTTACATGGCGTCTCAACGATAATCTGTTACATGACCCCACATGTAAATCTGAGATTGAGAAAGCTATTTTTGATTTTTATTCAGACCACGCCAACGACCCCACATCAGTTTCCTTGAAATGGGAGGCACTTAAAAGTGTACTTAGGGGACTTTTTGTTTCCCATGGTTCACGCATAAAGAAGATAAGAGCAGAGGAAATAGCATTGCTCCTTAAGCAAATATCTAAGCTGGAAGCTAAACATAAATTGGACATTTCTTCAGTGACTTATTCTATGTTATCCATGGCCAGACACGAGCTCTTGTCTATTCTAGATGAGAAGGATCACTATTTTCAAGCTAAAACTAACTCCCGATTTTATTATCTAGGCAATAAAAGGGGCAAATTGCTAGCCAGAGCTCTTCATGAGAGGGGGCATGGGACCTCGATCTTAAGCATGAGAGATTCTAAGGGGAACACTATACACAAGACTAACAACATCCTTTCTGGGTTCAGGCAGTTTTATTCTTCTCTGTATAATTTAAAGGGGCATTATGGAGATTTACCAACACCCCAATTGATAGACAAAATCAAAACATATTTGCGGAGGGGAGGTCTCCCCTCTTTGCCACAGAAGGTAACAGAGGAACTGGCTCGAGACTTCACTTTAGATGAGATTTCAGATTGTATCAAAGCCTTGAAGCCAGGGAAGTGTCCGGGTCCGGATGGGTACTCAGCTAGTTTTTTTACAACTTTTCTAAAACACACTAGGCCCTAGTTTCTAGAGGTATGTAATTTTGTGGCGGCGGTGGATCTTTTCCTCCGCAGGCCTTAATGGCACATATAAGGGTGTTGCCGAAACCTGGAAAGGATGCTTAAGTGTTTGGAAATTATCGTCCCAAATCTTTGATCAATCTGGATATCAAAATTTATTCTAAATTAATAGCAAATAGCCGGACATCATAGACATGGATCAGGTTGGGTTTGTTCCTGGGCGTGAGGGTAGGGACAATACCGTTAGATCTATTGTGTTGATCGACGGAGTTAAGAGAAGTGGGAAACCCATGTGCATCCTGTCGGTAGACGCTGAGAAGGCGTTTGACAGGGTGCACCAATGTTTGTAAGCTATAGCAAGGAGTAGATGCAAAACAAAGAATATATAGAAGTTTTTGCAGATATATACTGGGCACTGCTGTGTTGCAGGGACCGGTGCTACTTGCACATATAAGGGTGCGAGTAAAGCAGGTTCATGTGCCCGGGTGCACGCTTATTAGACAGCAATAGCAGTAAATAAGAAAAAAAGCTATATGCTAGGTTTGTCGACGATGTATTCATAATCTGGGAGGGAGAGGAGTGCGACTTTGTTTCTTTTGTGGAGCTCTTGAACAGTACAAATCAGCATAATATGCTCTTCACGTATGTTTTTGGCAACCAGATCCTTGAGTTCCTTGATATGAAGGTAACAGTAGAGAATGGAACCCTTGTGAGATCCTTATACCGCAAACCGACTAGTTCCAATGCTCTCTTGCATTTTAGAAGTGCCCATCCAATACATACTAGAAATGCCCTCCCATATAGCCAGATGCTAAGGGTTAAACGTATGAATAACAAGGAGGAAAATTTTGACATCCAATGTAAACAATTAGAGAACAATTTAATGGCAAGGGGGTACCCTAGAAAAATTCTTGATGAAGCAAGGTCTAGAGTGAGTTTTGATCAACTGAGGTCTGGGACCAGAAGGGAGAATAGGACTTTGAGTGAGAGTAAAAGGTTTGTGTTCTCGTTCAAATATGGCCCTATGTATAGGCAAATTACCAGTGCAGTGAGGAAACACTGGCATGTTTTAGAAAAAGATAGGGATCTAGGATCAAAGAATATTGGTCCCCCATTGTTTGCATATAAGAGGTGCAACAACCTTGGGGATCTGGATGTCAGGAACAGGATTGAGCCTAAAAAACAAACTACATGGCTTGATAGCCACAAACCTGTGGGTAATCTCCGCTGCAGAAATTGCAACTATTGCAAATATCACATAACCAGAAACCCTATTAGGGTGCAGGGCCGGCGTTAGGGGCAGGCAGCCTAGGCATTTGCCTAGGGCCCCCAAATTTCAGAGGGCCCCCTGGCCCGGCTGGATTATAGCCGGCGCGGCAGCGCCGCGGCCGCTTGCAGGCAGTGCTCTGCACCGCGCTCCGGCTTCATCCGGCTTCTTCCTGGTGACCGGCGCCGGGCGCAGCCGCAGGCAGTATCGTCACAGGGAGCAGGAAGAAGTCGGAGCACGGTGCAGAGTGGCGAGCAGCGTCAGTTAGTAAGTATCATGAGCTGTATTCTTTTACAGGGGGGGCCCTGTATACACCACCAGTGGGCCCTGGGGCCCTGTATACACCACCAGTGGGCCCTGGAGCCCTGTATACACCACCAGTGGGGGCTGGGGCCCTGTATACACCACCAGTGGGCCCTGGGGCTGCTGTATATACTGCTGGGGCCTGTATATACAACTGGGGAGGCTGCTGTATACCACTGGGGCTGCAGTGTATACTGCTGGGGCCTGTATATACAACTGGGGAGGCTGCTGTATACCACTGGGGCTGCAGTATATACTGCTGGGGCCTGTATATACAACTGGGGAGGCTGCTGTAATACTGCTGGGCCTGTGTATACCACTGGGGAGGCTGCTGTAATACTGCTGGGGCCTGTATATAGCACTGGGTAGGCTGCTGGATACCACTCGGGCTGCTGTATATACTACTGGGGCCTGTATATACCACTGGGGCTGCTGTATATACTGTATACAATTGTACGGGTACTATTTTTATTTCATAGTTTGGGGCCCCACTCTCAATCTTGCCTAGGGCCCCACTTGGTCTAAAACCGGCCCTGTTAGGGTGGGAGGGATTGCTTGCTCCGTAAACTCATATATTAGTTGCAAAACTAAATGGGTGGTTTATGTGATTTTCTGCATTTGTGGGAGATTTTACATAGGAAAAACTGTAAGGGAGCTCTATGTCAGATTCAGAGAGCACTGTAATTCTATTACAACAGGAATTGGCAGCACTAGGCTGATACAGCACGTCCGTGATTGCCATAATGGCAACGTGGAGGTGCTGTCTTTTGCCGGTTTAGAACGAATATCCCCATCACCACGAGGAGGAGATACCCATAGACGGTTATTGCAACGAGAGAGTGCATGGATAAATAATGCTCGGGCATGTGGCCCATTGGGATTCAATGATAGAAATGACTTGTCATCATTTCTATAGATTCCCAACACATGTCCATAAGGAAGTTGATAATGGTAGGCTGCATATGAATAATAACAATATCTAACACTCCCAAAAAAAATTTAAACAAAAAAAAAAAAAATTTAAAAATCTAAGTATACACTTTGTTTGTATTACTTTGGGAAGTTATGGAAGGTGAATTTGTTTATCATTTCCATGATTTCTTATATATTTTTAGCCCTAACACTCTCATGGTACCTTTACACGCCCCGACGGCAGGCTGGATACATCCCGCTACAGGCTACAAATGTAGCTTGTAGCGCCAATGTAGCCCGTCGTAGCGGCGTCTGAAGACGTGACGCTACAGCCGGCAACAGATACATCTGTTTCCTAGGTCTGCTCGAAAACTGATGGCTACAACGCCGATGGTAGCGAGCTGTATCGGCGTGTAAAGAGGCAACGGAAGAGAACTCGGGACAGCCTGCGATGTAGCTGCAATGTAGCTAAGGCGTGACCCTGGCTCCGTGTTACCGCGCCCCATGTGCGATCATTGGTGGAAGCTGCTGCATGACGATTGGTAGTCGCTGCATAGGGAGGCATATTTAAGGAGCTGACGAGTCACACTACACAATCGCTCGAGCATGCTGTATTACTCAGCCTCCTGCGTTGCCTGCCCAATCAGGATGTTATTGCTTCGTCCTATCAGCGTACGGACGGCTCGTAATCCACAATTGTGGCACACCTATGTGCTGGCCCTGCTGCACCAGGTCCGCCCATAGTAGCTGGTTATAGCGGTGTGTAAATGAGCTACAGCTGGCTACTTGAGACACCCGGCAATGTAGCTAGCTATAGATGTAGCGTGGCGTAGCGCACCTTGTGGCGGCGTGTAAAGAGGGTGCGTTGACCGTTTGTAACCGTTTGAGCGTGCTCGTGCACGTGAAGTAGCGGGATGTATCCAGCCTGCCGTCGCGGCGTGTAAAGTTACCTTCAGAGATAGAAAATATGTAAAAAAATATGTAATAATCTGAGTATGGGAGCTTTTGGTGATTGCTACTCGAGGAGTTTTCCCCTTCTAGGTGTATAGCCCCGTATAATACATGGTGCACTGTTTGATGAGCTTTTAGTAGTGCCATTACAGTACTTTTCCACAGGGCTTTGTATGCCTCTATACACGTGACTCAGAGAAGGATTTATGCTGGACCGTCTGAGTTTGGATGAATAATGAGTAAGGTACTGCATTTTAAAGTTATTTTATGTCATTTAACACTGTGTCTTGATTTAAAATCTTGTTTTTAAATGTGTTTTCATTAATTGTGCACTACAACAATGTGTGGTGGGCATCGACGTGTGTGTCCGCCGCCTTTATAGGGGTGGATATGACGTCACACGCCAGACAACAAGGTCCGTAGAAGGGGCAGGTGCTCCGAAACGGAATCCGTCACCTGTGTGTCTCCTCACTCCCTCCCCCATCGCAGAGAAACCATGTAAAGAGGACTCTGAAATAAAAAAGAAAAAAGCTCTGCCCGGTGAGTGCCGCATTTTTTTCTTATTTACTGAATATATAGAAACTAGATGGCGGCCCGATTCTAAAGAATCGGGTATTCTAGACTATGTATGTAGTTTATTTATGAAGATTTAAGAATAATGCAAAGTGAAGCTGGGTTTAAATCCTGTGACAATATCTTTGATTGCTTGCAGGAGGGCACAGCGGGCAGGTGCGGGCAGGAGCAAGCTGTGGAAGAGCAGGCGGGTGAGGGCAGGAGGGGGCCGGGGAAGAGTGGCTGTGTGCGGGCAGGAGGGGGCCGGGGAACAGCAGCCATATTAGGGCAGGAGGGAGACAGGGAACCGCAGTGGGGGGTGGCAAGAGGGGGCCAGACCCCTCTGGTACTATACACACAGGTGACAGTGCTGATGCTGGTGATACTATACACACAGGTGACAGTGCTGATGCTGGTGGTAATATACACACAGGTGACAGTGCTGTTAGTACAATACACACAGAGGAGACAGTGCTGCTCGTACTATATACACACAGAGGTGACAATGGTGCTGGTACAATACACACAGAGGTGACAATGGTGCTGGTACAATACACACAGAGGTGACAATGGTGCTGGTACTATACACACAGAGGTGACAATGGTGCTGCAGGTACTATAGACACAGAGGTGACAATGGTGCTGCAGGTACTATGCACACAGAGTTGACAATGGTGCTGCAGGTACTATACACACAGAGGTGACAATGGTGCTGCAGGTACTATACACACAGAGGTGACAATGGTGCTGCAGGTAATATACACACAGAGGTGACAATGGTGCTGCAGATACTATACACACAGAGGTGACAATGGTGCTGCAGGTACTATATACACAAAGGTGACAATGGTGCTGCAGGTACTATACACACAGAGGTGACAATGGTGCTGCAGGTACTATGCACACAGAGGTGACAATGGTGCTGCAGGTACTATACACACAGAGGTGACAATGGTGCTGCAGGTACTATGCACACAGAGGAGACAATGGTGCTGCAGGTACTATAGACACAGAGGTGACAATGGTGCTGCAGGTACTATGCACACAGAAGTGACAATGGCGCTGCAGGTACTATACAGACAGAGGTGACAATGGCGCTGCAGGTACTATACACACAGAGGTGACAATGGCGCTGCAGGTACTATGCACACAGAGATGACAATGGTGCTGCAGGTACTATACACACAGAGGTGACAATGGTGCTGCAGGTACTATACACACAGAGGTGACAATGGTGCTGCAGGTACTATGCACACAGAGGTGACAATGGTGCTGCAGGTACTATATACACACAGAGGTGACAATGGTGCTGCAGGTACTATACACACAGAGGTGACAATGGTGCTGCAGGTACTATACACACAGAGGTGACAATGGTGCTGCAGGTGCTATACACACAGAGGTGACAATGGCGCTGCAGGTACTATACACACAGAGGTGACAATGGCGTTGCAGGTACTATACACACAGAGGTGACAATGGTGCTGCAGGTGCTATACACACAGAG
This sequence comes from Allobates femoralis, assembly GCA_033576535.1. Taxonomy (NCBI): domain Eukaryota; kingdom Metazoa; phylum Chordata; class Amphibia; order Anura; family Aromobatidae; genus Allobates; species Allobates femoralis. The sequence continues at coordinate 120,068,447 of JARQOC010000003.1, forward strand.
GTGACAATGGTGCTGCAGGTACTATACACACAGAGGTGACAATGGCGCTGCAGGTACTATACACACAGAGGTGACAATGGCGCTGCAGGTACTATACACACAGAGGTGACAATGGTGCTGGAGGTACTATACACACAGAGGTGACAATGGCGCTGCAGGTACTATACACACAGAGGTGACAATGGTGCTGGAGGTACTATACACACAGAGGTAACAATGGTGCTGGAGGTACTATACACACAGAGGTGACAATGGCGCTGCAGGTACTATGCACACAGAGGTGACAATGGTGCTGCAGGTACTATGCACACAGAGGTGACAATGGTGCTGCAGGTACTATATACACAGAGGTGACAATGGTGCTGGAGGTACTATACACACAGAGTAGGGCTGGGCGATTAATCGAATTAATTCGATTAATTCGCCCCCTGATGTGGCCACGATTCTGATTTTTTCAAAATCGTGTAATTCGAATTAAAATGGCGCCCCCCCATGGCTATACAGGGCGGCAGCGGCGGGGATAAGTATAATAACAGTGCGCCTCCACACTTCCGCCTTGTAGATGCCGCAATGTGACTTTGGCGGGAGGCGGGGGACTTGTGGCGCCGCAGCCGGGAGCCGTGTGTGACCTGCGGCAGACATGGGGAGCGTCTCCCTGGATCGGGGGCTCGCAGGGCAGCAGCCGTAATCCGGTGCACGGCCGGCGGATGGGACTGCAATGTCGGTGGAAACATGGCTGCTCAATCCAGAGATGGGGGAGAGCAGAGCAGCCTGCAGCACTGTGCGGGAGTGATCGGCACCATCCCCGGCTCCAGGTCAGTGTGTGCACCGCTGAGGCTCCATAAACAGTGCAGGGAGCAATCACTGCAGTCTGGGGCTGGTGCACTCACCAGTGTCCTCCATACACCACTGGGGCTGCTGCTGTATACTACTACCACTGGGGCTGCTGCTGTATACTACTACCACTGGGGCTGCTGCTGTATACTACTACCACTGGGGCTGCTGCTGTATACTACTACCACTGGGGCTGCTGCTGTATACTACTACCACTGGGGCTGCTGCTGTATACTACTACCACTGGGGCTGCTGCTATATACTACTACCACTGGGGCTGCTGCTATATACTACTACCACTGGGGCTGCTGCTATATACTACTACCACTGGGGCTGCTGCTATATACTACTACCACTGGGGCTGCTGCTATATACTACTACCACTGGGGCTGCTGCTATATACACCACTGGGGCTGCTGCTATATACACCACTGGGGCTGCTGCTATATACACCACTGGGGCTGCTGCTATATACACCACTGGGGCTGCTGCTATATACACCACTGGGGCTGCTGCTATATACTACTACCGCTGGGGCTGCTGCTATATACTACTACCGCTGGGGCTGCTGCTATATACTACTACCGCTGGGGCTGCTGCTATATACACCACTGGGGCTGCTGCTATATACACCACTGGGGCTGCTGCTATATACACCACTGGGGCTGCTGCTATATACACCACTGGGGCTGCTGCTATATACACCACTGGGGCTGCTGCTATATACTACTACCGCTGGGGCTGCTGCTATATACTACTACCGCTGGGGCTGCTGCTATATACTACTACCGCTGGGGCTGCTGCTATATACTACTACCACTGGGGCTGCTGCTATATACACCACTGGGGCTGCTGCTATATACACCACTGGGGCTGCTGCTATATACACCACTGGGGCTGCTGCTATATACACCACTGGGGCTGCTGCTATATACACCACTGGGGCTGCTGCTGTATACTACCGCTGGGGCTGCTACTGTATACACCGCTGGGGCTGCTGCTCTATACACCGCTGGGGCTGCTTCTGTAACACTGCTGGGGCCTGTATACCTGTGCTGGGGTCCACCCTCGGCTTATACACGAGTCAATAGGTTTTCCCAGGTTTTGGGGGCAAAAGTAGGGGGGTCGGCTTATACACGGGTCGGCTTATACAAGAGTATATATGGTACCTCTTAGTTTTTCTCTTTATTCATCAAAGAAAAGAAAAAAAATAAAATAAAAAAAAAATCGAGATTTAAATCGAAAATCGTCCATAGGTTTAAATAAAATCGAGATTTTGATTTTTTTCAAAATCGCCCAGCCCTAACACAGAGGTGACAATGGTGCTGCAGGTACTATGCACACAGAGGTGACAATGGTGCTGCAGGTACTATGCACACAGAGGTGACAGTGCTGCTCTCCCCTGTGCAGGCCCCGGTGCTCCCCTCTCCCCCTCCTCTCCTCCGGAGCTGGGAGGAGGAGCGCGATAGTGGGCGGATGTGGCCGGAAGCGGCCGGATTCGGCGAGTACCTTAACCCCCCCCTGCAGGCCCCGGTGCTCCCCTCTCCCCCTCCTCTCCTGCAGACGGCAGGGATTAAAAATAGCTCAGCATCTTTTATTCTTACCTTTCCCGGCTCCAGCGGCGCGATCCAGCTCTATTCTCAGATGCTAACAGGAAGTCTCGCGATGTAAGAGTCACATGACCGCTGATGTGACTCTTACATCGCGAGACTTCCTGTTAGCATCTGAGGATAGAGCTGGATCGCGCCGCTGGAGCCGGGAGAGGTAAGAATAAAAGATGCGGAGCTAGTTTTAACTCCTGCCGTCTGCAGGAGAGGAGGGGGAGAGGGGAGCACCGGGGCCTGCAGGGGGGGTTAAGGTACTCGCCGGATCCGGCCGCATCCGGCCACTATTGCGCTCCTCCTCCCAGCTCCGGAGGAGAGGAGGGGGAGAGGGGAGCACCGGGGCCTGCACCGGGGCCTGCACCGGGGCCTGCACAGGGGAGAGCGGGAGAGAGATATTGTGCTCCGGCAACGGCTCGCAATGGCCGCTACGCGGCCAATGCTTCGTGTGTAGCGTGGCTGCCTTGCAGCAGCCACGTCCACGACAACGGAAGTAGCGCCGAAAATGACGGAAGTGCGCTAAGGCAATTATATATTAGATGTTTATGTATATTTTTTTTTCCATTTTAAGTATCCACTCCTGGTTTGGATTGCAAATGAAGCACACAGATACATTTAATAATATTTTAATAAGATAAGAACAAAAACAAATGTCTTTGTTTTTTAATGACTAGATTTAGATAACATTTACTTTTCTATTTTATAGACTGGGAAGTTCTGGTTTAGTAATAGATCCTCATTACATCCTGCTTTGCCAGTAGGGGATAATTTACAGGTATGAGCACTTCATGTATAGCAATTTTAGTTAGCAAATGTCCATGTTACTTGTGATGCAAACATTTGCATAATGGATCTCACTGTCATGCTGTTCTGTTGTAGTCTGATGTAAATTCAATCTTGCTCTTGTGTATCATTAAAGCAGAAAAGGAAACTTAATGATATCTGATCAGGTTGATGCTTTATAAAATGGATAATATTACATTTGTAAAGTGCAAATACCAAATAAAATTATTCCCAGTGGTTAAATTAGTTGTAATGTAAGAATATCTGCTGGAGACTAGGATGAGACTAATTACAGTAAATGTGTATTCAGAAAATTACTGTACAGTTAAACTAGATGTGGGCCTGATTCTATCGCATCAGTAGAGCGTTGTCATCACGATGGGGGCGGCTCTGTGGCTCTTTGGGTGGCAGCCGTCTTTCCGCCCTGTGCGGTCTTTTCCTAATCCACTGTCTGTGTCTCCCCTGTGCGCTCTCTTAATGTATGTCAATAAATGTATTTTTACTTAAAAAACCTGTGTCTGTGGATTTTTTTTCATTAATAAAGAGTCTAATTTCCTGGTAAAAAATGTGTAGGGCTTTGCTGTATTTTCTATTGCCAGCGCATGTAAACCAAGCAGCTACTGGCTGCCTGGTGTTACCTTTGCTGGCAATGAAAAATACAGAGGAGCCCATTTTTTTTATTAGTTCTTTAAATAAATACTTTAAATAAAAAAAACTGGCGTGGGTTTCACTGTATTTTTGTTTGCCAGCCAAGGTAACCCAGGCAGCTGGGGGCTTGAATTCTCAGAGTGGTGAGGCCCAAATGTTCTGGGTCCCCCACGCTGAAAATTGTAGCCTGCAGCCACCCCAGAACCCAAAATTGATGGTTTCTCCGCTCTTTCCACTGCCCTTGTGATGGTGGCACACTGGGTAATAAAGGGGATGACGTCAGCTTTTTTTGGCAGGTGATGTCAAGCCCGATTGCTAATGTCAGCCATCAGAATGACAGCCAGCCATTAGCAATACTTTCAGTAAAAAGAAAAATACACACAGAGAAATCCTTTATTGCATACAAAATATACAGAGACACTTTGTTATCCCCTCTATTAGTTCCCAGCAAGTTTCCCTCTGATGTAATCCTGTAGTTACTGTAATGTTGCGGTGAGGCGGTGTGATGCATCATGCCACCATCTTTGTATTCCCAAGTATCCAAAGATGCTGGCTGTTTAAGTGCGCATGCACTCTCTTTGCCCCCACTGTGCCTCTCTGTGCCCTTTCTGAAACCCTGTGCCTTTCTGTGCACTCCCTGTGGCCCCTTGTGCTCTGTGCACTCTGTGCCCTCTCTGTGTGCTCTCTGTGGAACCTCTGCACACTCTCTGTGTCTCCCTGTGCCCATCTGTGCCTACTCTCTGTCACCCTGTGCCACCTTAGTATGGTGTATGTGCCACCCTATGCCTCCTCTGTGCACTCTCTGTGCCCCCTCTCTGCCTCCCTGTGCCCCATCAGTGCAGTGTCTGTGCCACCTCTCTGCCTCTCTATGTCCCCTGTGTACAGCCTCTGTGCCCTCTCTGCCTCCTTGTGCCCCCTCTGTATGCTCTCTGTGCCTCCTATCTGCCTCTCTATGCCCCTTCTGTGTGGTCTCTGCCCCATCTCTGCCTACCTGTGTCCCCTTTGTGCGATCTCTGTGCCCCCTTTCTGCCTCCTTGTGCACCCTCTATGTGCTCCCTGTGCTCCCTTTGCCATCTGTGCACTCTCTGTGCACCCTCTCTTCCTTCCTGTGCCCCCTCTGTGCTGTGACTATGGCCTCCCTGTGCCCAATTCTGCCCCCCAACGTGCTGCCCGCACTACGTTTCACAGCTGCAAAGAAGTAGTGTACAGGACCTGTGGTGATGTCATGGTCATGGGTTCAGTGATGTGCACTTGGCTCCACCCGTGAATGTGACTGATCACATGACCATAACATTACCACAAATCCTGTACCGTCAGGTGAGTCTGAGTTTATCAGTGTCAGTGTGAGCAGTGTGTTATGCGGCTTTGAGTTTGAGACATCAGTTGCAGGTAGCATTGGGTCCAGTTATTGGCAGCACTGCTGGCGGTAGTGTGTGAGGGGCCACTACAGCTAGCGGGTGCCATATTTATACACCCATCACTCTTGTGTACAAATATGGCTCCACAGTATGTGTTGTCGAGACAACATGATGCCGGAAGTGGATGACAGAAGAGACTTCAGGCTTATGTAAGTAGATTCAGGATTTTTTATGAAATCTTTTTTTTTTTTTTAAGTTTTGGGTATTTTATTTTTCCAAAACAATTTCTTTATCAAAAATAAAAAAAATGATGTCTTGCAATTTTAACTATGGACTCTGGGACTTTTCTAGTATCTAACTTTCAATTGTTTTCAGGTAGTCTACATGTATATTAGGAAGAATAGACTGATATCCAAAGAGATTTGTGCAACGGTCATTGTGAACAATGTTGGAGTTTGGGAGCTGTTACATTACCTATTGTACATGATGTATCCGATGTTATTAGTTTGTCACATGTTTCTGTTCAAAATCTCATACTTTATTTATAGGTCACAAGCTTTTGTAGTCCCAAAAATCTAATTACTCTTAAACTGGAGTCACACTAGCATATGATTCGTGCAAGGATCACGTTGCACTACCCGGACCGGCTGGCAGCTCTCGGTGTTAACTTCATGTATTTCCATGTAGCTATCACACTCAGATCAGGAACAGGCATTTTTATGCGATCCTTACGAGGGTCATATGGCAGTATGACTCTAGCCTTATAGTGAATCACAGTTTCTCCATAAGTGACTACTACATTAGCGATTAGGAATGCAAAGTTTGGTTTGTTGTACATAACATTTTAGATTTAAAGAGAACTTGTCATCTTTCGTGACATGTCTATTTTCAAGCCAAAATATTTCTGGAAAATCTTTCCTTAGACTCTTCTTTGTTCTCTTTTTCTATTCTTCCTAAAAATATGTTAGTTTTTGGGTATTACTATTAAAGTGGTGATGCTACCATTAGATATGAGCGAATGTGTGGATGTTCAGGTTCGGGTGCTGCCTGTTCAGGACCCACTCGTGACTCCGTACATCCTCGGAAGTCATTGATTGGCTGTTTGGCTCTCTACCCAAATACTGCCAGCCATAAGCAAAAGACTTCCGAGGGTGGGAAGGCAGGGTTTTTAATTTTTTTTTTCAACCGCACTTTGGGTGATAATGCAGGATTTAGCCTCACTGCAAGCTGATCACACACTGTCTGCGACTCGCACTGGCCCGACCACCCAGCGTGCTGGAGCACAGCCATCCCGGGTCCCGCACTTATGAGATGGAATTTCCTTGAACTCCAGCCTAGCCTGAACAGGTTTGCTCATCTCTAGCTACTAGTCAAATCAGTGCTGATAGTATCAGACTACTGTATACAGGGCCTGGGGATCCTCGTTTTCTGGCAATGGTACACACAGGTACAAAGTATTCTTATGGTACCCAGGAAGGTTTACTAAAGTTCGTAATACCTGCGGCATAAAGTAAAATATACAGCCTTTATCCAGCATAAAGTATAGCAAATGAAAAACAAAACAGTCCATATGATAGAACAGGCTCACCTGTTCTATTACTCACCCAACTTTCTCTAAGGTTCAATCTGACTCTCATGAGCACCAAGAGGTCTTTCCATCTCTCATACTCAGACACTTCTCCTTGATCAGTTTTGGTCAGCAACAAACTGATCCCCCATTCATTGGTCATTTTGCCTTCCTACTTCAACAGATTTCTAAGGACCACAGCTGATTCATACAATCTCTATTCAAAGAGACTCTCCCAGCTGCCAGGGGCAGCTTCCTCTCAGAGATTCCATCTCTTCTGAGCACCCACCTCTAAAGTGACCACATACTTGGTTCTAGATAACACACTGCAGGTGCATTCTTATCAAATAGATATTTTTTCTTAATTCCAGCTCCCACATAAAAAATTTTCATGAAGATATGATGTTTACGTCATACTTTTTAAAAAAAATTAATGGATTAAAATTCAACTGAAACATTTCTAGCGATAAAAGCGAAATGCTCAAAATGTGTAGGATAAGTGTTTCAATTGTATTTGAATCCACACATTTTTTGAAGACATATTAAGAAACATTGAAAAAACAAATCTGCATAAGCTGGAATTGTTTGTTAAAAAAACTTGTCTATTTGCAACCGAGGAACCAGCAACTATAACAAAAATGTCCATATGGAACAGGTGAGATGATGTTGTAACAAAGTTTTTTGATTTTTTTCAAGACCTGCAGAGCTAGGATTTAACCTTCCTCGAAGGAACAAATCCGGAATGGGGCCACACAGTGTCTGCAACACAAGTTATGTAACCAAAAATCGCTCTGTATATCTATGTTGTAGCATAATGTGACTATTATGCTCACGGTGGCGTGAGTGAATGTAGTGGACCAATGGCCACAGGTGGAACTGTGGTAGCTGATCCCTAGAGCAGGAACAGGCAGGAGAGTGACTTGATAATTTGCACAGTCTTTATTGATATACACCTGCCAAGCCAGAAAGGTAATAGGGTCCATTAGCAGAGCTTCACCGATTGCAGCCAAATGAAATGTAACAATGCACTTAGCAGGATATGGTCAGACCGCATTATACACTGCAGACACAGGTGCACAGAACCACCCTCAACCTGCCACATTTGAGTGTCTTGGCCAATACATCTACCAATTTCTCACACTAAAAAATTTTTATCCCAAAATGTTTTTTCTTTTGCACTTTTTTATCTTTTTGCAGGGTGTGGCTGGGTCCCATAGGGCGTCATTCATCTAGTGGTGCAGATGCATCGTCTGGCTACCCATTTGGTCTGGTGGCAGGGACCGGTGGGTGGCATACAGAGACTCTGCACCGCTGACAGAGTGAATGGCGTCCTATGTGTGCAGATGATCTCATGCATAGCAAAATCACCTCCCCCATATGTGGCAGGTTGAGGGTGGTTCTGTGCACCTGTGTCTGCAGTATATAATGGGGTCTGACCACATCCTGCCAGATTTAATTTGGCTGCAATCGGTGAGTTGTCTGAACACTGCCTTATTCTATCTGCTTGTTTATTTTTATTTTTTTCCATTAGCAGAGCTTGCAGGCTTTGGGGTGGATAAGGTTAAGGGCACACTAGCGTTGTGGCCTTCGTCATGGAGGGGCTACCAAAGAGCAGGATTCCAGCAGCATTAATGCAGCATTACTGTAGTGTAACGCTGCCTTAACGCTGACAATAGAGTCCTATGGGTAACATAAGTGCCGGAGTTTGAAATCTCGCACTTTTTCATAGCACACAGGAAAACAATGCTCCTTGTCACATTTTCCTGAGCACTACGAATTCAATCTCCTGCACTTATGTGCCAGCGTTTGCACGTGCTGAGGAGTCCGTCACCCATAGGACTCTATTGGCAGCATTAAGGCAGTGTTACATTATGGTAACTCTGCATTAATGCTGCCAGAAGCCTGCTGTTTGGCAGGCCCCCTATGACGGAGGCCAAAACACTAGTGGAAGTTGATATCACCATTCATTGCCATTTTATTTAGCTTCATCCAAATAAATGGCCCACCATGTAGGTCACAGGCTGAACATGAGTCAACATTGTGATGCAGCAGCAAAAAAGGCAAACACAACTCTGGGATGTATTAACAGAAGCATACAGTCTAGATCATGTGAAGTAATTATCGCCCTCTACTCTTTGGTCAGACCTCATCTGGAATACTGTATTCAGTTCTGGGCACTATTGTAAAAAAGGCATCAACAAACTGGAGCAAGTTCAGAGAAGAGCGACCAGAATGCTGACCAGTCTACAAATCATGCTCTGTGAGGAACGTTTACAGGATTTGGTAATGTTTAGCTTGCAGAAAAGAAGACTGAGAGGAGACCTAAATGCTGTCTTCAAATATTTCAAGGGCTGTTACACTGAAGAGGGATCAGCTTTATTCTAATTTCAACAAGGAGAGACTAGAAGTAATGGGATGAAACTGAATTGGAGGAGACACAAATTAGATATTAGAAACAACTTTGACAGTGAGGGTGATCAACAAGTGGAACGGGCTGCCATGTGACGTGGTGAGTTTCCCTTCAATGGAAGTCTTGAAACAGAGGCTGGACATACATCTTTCTGGGATAATTTAGGTCTGGGGAACTTGCTATCTACCTTATGGAGAGGAGTTTGCCTGCAACCATAAGAAAACAGTTAAGTAGGTAAGGAGATTTAAAGCCACATCCCATCTCTAGTAAATATGCAAGTTTGCACTTCAGTAAGAAGGTCCTCAAAGCCTTAGTCACTTTCTGACAAGCCTTTTAATATGACTAGGGATTTGTGCCAGATCAGAACCCCAACCTACAGATGCTGCATTTCGGGGTAACTGCCCCTCATCAGTGTAGTGTGTGGGATATTCTGATCTGGCTGTGTGAGTGGGCTAAGACAAGGTCTGGGGAACTTGCTATCTACCTCATGGAGAGGAGTTTGCCTGCAACCATAAGAAGACAGTTAAGTAGGTAAGGAGATGTAGGTAGGGATAATTTAGTGATTCTTGCTTTGTGATATAGTATCATTTGAACTGCCAGTCGACACACATAATCTATCTATTGACAAGTATATGTGGGAAGCAGTATGTGGGAAAAAACACTCAAAAATTACAAAGCCGAATGAGTTCACATACATTTAATGCTAAAGAAGGACTCTTGACACATGGTGTTTCCTGACATTGTACAATCCATCATGCTAGAAAGGTTGTTTTTTCTGTCATACCAATAGATTATGTCCCTAACTCAGACTCAAAACGAGACCAGACACTTTCTAGGAAAGAAGTGTACTGGATATATAAATTAAATATCTTGGCTCCTAATGGGTTAAATGTAATGTCGGACCTCTTGAAATAATTACATTCAGTGCCATCCTGCTTTCTATTGTGAATTTGTACTAGTGTGGACCCTTGTTGCTGTCCTGCGGTACTCCAACCAAGATTTTTCTATACCTCTTCCCCGACGGCACTGACATTTAGTACCTTACAGATGCGACCTAGGTCGTTTCCTGCTGGGAGGCATTTGAAGCTCTGAAAGCGGCAACACTGGATTCTTCCAAGTTCCTTGGTAGATCCGTAGAGGTCTGTGAGTAGTGCTCTGATGTTTCCACTAGAGCATAACCTTGATGGTATCTGCTATGGTTAATAATATTATGATCATCTTCCACTCTATTGTAAATGAAAAACCCCGTAGGAATCCAACATGAACGATGAGAACATAACATGTTACCTCAGTACTGTATAAATATGTGCAAAGAAAGCCATGCACCATACAGCCGTCCGTAGTGAAATTGCAGTCATCTGGTATCTCCCCGGGGCAGCCGGTTTAACCGTGGTGTGTCTCAAAAAAGCAGCAAGTCTATGTATATTGAATAAAAAGAAAGAAACTGCACTCACCGGTTTTCAGTGCTTGCTGTATTTATTTAGAACAGGGTTACATCGGTGCGGGGAGGAAGTGCAGGAGCCGGACTACGGCTTGCCATTTCATACAAACTTGTACTTCCACGGGTCCTGAATGCACAACCCGTGGAAGTACAAGTTTGTATGAAACGGCAAGCCGTAGTCCGGCTCCCGCACCCCATCCCCGCCCGATGTAACCCTGTTCTAAATAAATACAGCGAGCAGTGAAAATCGGTGAGTGCAGTTTCTTTCTTTTTATTCAATATACATGTTACCATAGGATAACTTTGATCTAGTTTGTGGTGCTGACTATCACACTCCTACAATACTTTGGGAATGTGATCATTATGATACAGTAGAAGGAGTTCGACACTATATATATAACCATTAGAATTGTATGTCATTTACAAAAATTAACATGAAAATAATTTTAAATGCACACTATATCTACCATCATAATAAATTTTACTCTCAATTAAGTCCAAGATTTTATTGCATGGATTTTAATGTTATGTTTAATATGTATATTGTGTAATTCATGAGATGGTCCCCGTTTGATTTTTCTGCTGAACCACTCTTTTTTTAACGTTTTGTCATGTTGTGGACGTTACTATTGTCTACTTCCTATATATTGGTGTTATCTGCACATGTATGTAATCCTGTATGTCTCTTGAAGGAGTGAGCAGCGTGCTCATGAAAAGCATCGAGAACAAAGTACTGCTTTTTCTAAATCTCCTTGGACATTCTGCTCCTTTGTGACCGCTGGACGGCTGCACACGGGAATCCCCCCACTATATTCTCCCATTGTGCATCAAAGCAGCCTGGGCTTCCATAACACCTCAGAAGCCACAGGCTGATTGCCTCTATGCCACCCCACATCGATGTAGTGATTCATGCAAAAGGAGCTCCAACCAAGTATTGAGTGCATTTACTGTACATATTTTTCAGTAGGCCAATATTTATGATTTAAAATTAATTTTTTTCAGTTGGTCTTATATAATATTCTACTTTTCTGAGATAATGAATTTTGGGTTTTCATTGGTTGTAAGCCATAATCATCAACATTAACATAAATAAACACCTTAAATAGTTCACACTGTATTGACTCTATATAATATATGTGTTTCACTTTATGTATTGAACTACTGAAATAAATGAACTTTTTGATGATATTCTAATTTATTGACATTCATTAGTAATGATCCAGGTGCAGTGTCATTTTTTACTGCACTGCACAGATACATTTTAATTGCCAATGTGAGGGCTAAATAGAACAAATCTTTATGTACTGGGTTTATACTCAGTAAGTTACACTTTTTGGCATAATGCTTTACTGAATACTTTAACACAGCACAGGACATAAATACTAAAGCAAAATGAGCATATGCAACGGACTGTAATCACTATGGTTAATGTGATATCAAGCAGGTGTATTACACATATCATAGAGATAACAGCTGAGTGGGAATGAGATGCCAACATGTGCATTACAAATCTGCTCTAACAACATAAATCTTTATATAAATGGATTACTAAATACTCAGTTAAATGTGCAAAAAAAGAATAATAGGGACGTTTTTTGCCTATATATGAGGTTTAGAGAATAGAGTATACAGCATATTGATATACAGTCAAATATTTCAATGCCATATTTTAATAGAATGAAAAGTTTAACCCAAAATATTATATTTTATTAGAAATAAAATGATTTTAACTTAGTCTGTTAACTAAAATATGAAGTGGTAAAAGCTTAGTCATATTTGTTTCAATTTTTTTTCCATTATAGTTATTGCATAAGAATTCATAGCACAACATGTAGTTTGTGTCTCCCGACATACAGGCGGCTTGTATGTGTTTGGAAACCTCAGTCCTCAAAAAAGCTGTTTTGCAATACCAGTAAACATTCGTTTAGGGTCGATGTAAGACTGAATTTACATATCTGTGCCATACATCTGTGTGCTACCTCAGAGAGCATAGAGAACTTCTAGAGTTTCAATAAGGCTGGAGTCCCACTGGCGTATGACTCCTGCAAGAATCGTCTAGCTCTGCTCTCCTGACCTCGGCTTCTCAGCTTCATGTATTTCTATGTTGATGACATGCCCAGGTCAGGAGAGCTGCCGGCCAGTCCGGGCATTTTGATGCGATCCTCATGCGAGTCATACGGCGGTGTGACTCCAGCCTAATCCATATAAACTTTCGTTCTTAAACTGGATCCGTGTTTCCGGTCCATGAGACTCAGGGCATGTTATATTTTCATTTTGTGGATCAAACTCAGCATTTACAGGGAACTTGTCAGCAAATGTTCACACCACATACAATTTATATGTGCATGTAGTGTTTTCAAAGACAAGTCCAGTGATATCTTTACATGGCCAGACCGCTCTTCTTGTTCTGAGAAATCAGCATTTGAATTTATATGCAAATGAGGCTGTAGATCTGATGCCTCTATCACTTTAGCTCTATTCCTTACTCAATGCCACAGTGCGCCAATGAAGCCATGGTGCCGGCTTACTATTTTCAGGGAGGCAGAGGTTTCCTGAGAACTGGCTGTGATGTTGCTCTTGCAAATCATGTTATTCATGTCCACAGAGATGTGATGATATGATTATTTGGATGACTAGTCTGTGGAAAACAACACCTCATGCCCAGTCACCCACTAATTAGCAAAACAACACCAAAGTTATGAAATAATTTTTTGCTATATGCACTAATTCTTTAGACAATAAAAAGTGCAATAAATAAACGATGACAGCTTGGGGGATTGGTGCAAGCGGTCAGGTTCCACTTAATCCAAAAGTTCCTAGGGACAATGTGTTGTTGGTCTGCGCTGCCACAGAAAACACATAATCGAAGGCTTCAAATTATAACACCTTTATTGGATCAACCCGACGCGTTTCAGAGCCTGATATGCTCCTTCATCAGGGAGTGTATAAGGTTACAGATACATTATCTCGTATTTATATATACTGAATAAATGGTATCCACCCTAATCACATGATCACGACGTTCTAATCAGTATATATAAATTTATAATTTATTCAGTATATATAAATACGAGATAGTGTATCTGTAACCTTATACACTCCCTGATGAAGGAGCATAACAGGCTCTGAAACGCGTCGGATGGATTCAATAAAGGTTTTATAATTTGAAGCCTTCGATTACGTGTTTTCTGTGGCAGCGTGGACCAACAACACATTGTTCCTGGGAACTTTTGGATTATTGACCACATTGCACGTGGGAGTCTGGGTCCAGTAACAGCGGCCATTTTTTGCTCATTATACTGGTTGTGTGTCACACAACTTTACAAGGTGAGCATTGACACGGCTTCAAAACCGCTGAACTGTTTAAAACGGTAATACCCTATCTGCGCTTGCTTCTATTTACAGTGTTACTGAGGTTCCACTTAATGATATTGGCTTTATCTTTGGCACTATTGTCCATTTGTAGAATAAATTTGCTATCAGTTAGATGCTTTCCTGATGTTTGTACTTGCCGGAAAAGTATCAGCCGGTATTTTGACTAGTCTTATCTCCAATTATGGTTTTTGGTTGGATCTTCTAACCACATATTCTGGGTAAGCTGGAGAAATCGTGCAGCCAGCATCTGATCCATGCTGCCCGCAGATGACACGTTCTATTTGAATTGATTTTTTGCAACAAGATCTGAAGTTGTCAGGAGCAATCAATGTCTTCATACTACAGTGTAAAACTGCAGTGTAAGCAACTCCACAATGTTGTAGAATATCGTGGTCTGGACAGTAACAAGTAGTGCCCAGGGTATTTATTATCCAAGTTGTTTTCCATTAAAAGTGTTGTTTGATATAATTCATCTTCAGTTTTTTTCTATTTCCTTTGAGGGCTCTATTACTGCACCTGCTATGCCATTCTTATTGTCATACTGACAGTGATTTATCAAATACATTAAATCTCCTATATCTCTTGCTGGCATAGCTTATTTTTCTAATATTAAATCTCTGGAGTGTCCCCTCTAGCCTGCCCTGACCTTCTTAATGTATCTTCATATTGCCTTAAAAATGAAATGTGGCTTTATTATAAGGCCTCCTTCCTAATACAAATATGAGGGTGTTAGTACCTTTGGAAACAGTTCAAAAGGTAAAAGAAACATAGTAGATAGCCGAATAAACCAATAATCTGTAGAACATATAATAAACAGTACAATCACAACAGCAAGGTTTAAAATTGGAAGAGAAAATGTACTGTATCTATTTATCTTTCATTGATCTATCTAATTCATTATTCTAAATGTCACTCTTTGACATGTATCTTAGTTAGTGGCTAACAAAATCTGGATCTTTATCTGACTACCGAACATGGTTGCACGTATAACATAAAACTTTAATATCTATATAAATACACAGCCTAATACTATCCAAAAAGGGCGTCCATTATGGAAGCTAAATAGGGATGAGTGGACCCATAGATGTTCAGGTTCGGTACAATTGATTAAAAGTTCAGTTTGGTACCTGAACTTGACAATGGACTCCAAACCTCAACTAAATCAATGGGGACCCAAATGTTGGTGTTGTAAAATGACTGTAAAATGGTCATAGTAAGGTCTAGGTGATTGCAAAGAGAAGCAAATTGGGGGTAAGAGCTGGACAACTGCCCTGCAAACAAATGTGGATAAGAATGATGATGATCTAGCGCTTACTGTATTAACAAGCTAATTGGCTGTTACAAATCAACACCACTCACTTTCTTACTTATAAAAATAGATTTATTTTGCACATCTAAATTAAAAAGGTTTTTTGTTTATAAAATTGCACACTAATAAAATTTGATTTAAAAATGCTCTTGATTATTATGGGGTCTCTAGTTACGATCTTCTGTTTTCATGTTTGTTTGTCTCTTCTGTTTGCCTTTAATGGTGTTGCTGCACTCTGAAATAAAACTCTGATGTCAATACTCTTTTTGTGTTTCTCACTAGTAGAGAAGGTAATGGATCGATATTCCTTCGTATCTCACCTGTACAGGTTCATATAACATTGAGCTTGTAGTCTGTGTTCTCCAAGAACTTGATAGATGTTCGCCTGAGATATATATATGGTTATAATTAGTGTCATACACTTATTTAGCTTCCATTTTCTTTAAGTGTAACAATTGCACATGCCTTTTTGCTTGCTGATGATGTAAATGTCTTTCTGGGATGATTAACAGACCTAATTGATATCTGTTAATAAGTAGAGTTTAGATAGTTTTTTGATTATTAGGTGCACTCTGCTTGTTGCACTAACCAAATGCTCACAGTTCAATGTAGGACATCTGTGTATGATGTTTCTTCAGATTGTCCTCCAGTATTATGGAAGTTATCCCTTCCTTTATGGTAGTCTCACTATTTCAGGATCTAGGATGAGTGATAACATATGCTTACTCACAAAACACTAAAGGGACACACATCACTATAACATTCCACAGTCTAATGTAATGTTCTCATGTGGCTATAGGATCTTATATTCTACTCACTGTTTGTTGGTGGTAGTGGGTCCTAGCATGCCGCAGTACAGACTGTCCCCGCTGTTTCTGTACGTCCGGGCGGGTACACTATCACCGGTGATGCGCCCTGCCTCCGGGTGTGACATCAGTGTAGTGCGTGGTCAGCTGACTACAGTCATGTGACTCTGACCGTCGAGGGTATTTTACGTCAGCAGTCTCTGTGCTAAGCGTTGTAAGGAGTCAATGGGCGGGCTCTACGTATTTCATAGGGTAACGCCCTACTTTGTTAGGATACCCGCCTCCCTGCACACTGCTCTTATTTATACAGGATCCCTGCCATGTCTTTATTATAGTGTGTAATCTATAATATATTAATCCAATCGGTAAAATGCGCAGCGAGAAAAAAAATCTAGAATAAACTTTTTTGGGTTGCAACATTGCAATAACATGCAATAAGAAGTGATCAAACATTTTGTATACGTCAAAATTGATCAGTTAAAATGTCAGCTCCGGACACAAAAAATAAGCCCTCACAGTCCCATATCCCAAAAATTGAAAATGTTACAGGTTTCGGAAAATGGTGACACAAACAAATTTTGTTTTTTTTACAAATTTTAGAATTTTGTTTCTCCACATAAATAAATATATATATATATACTGTATTTTTCGCTTGATAAGATGCACCGGATTATAAAATTCACCCCCAAATCTGGTGAAGGAAAATAAGAAAAAATATTTTTTAATGTCAAACAGGGTCCGTCCTACAATTCCTGTATCTATCTTACAAAACATATGTGGCGTCCTGCTATGCAGGCATCACAGAGGGGTACTGCACCAATAAAAGAGGTGCAGATACTCCAGCTGCAGGTGGATCATAGGATGGTAGGTGGTACCCATTCACCAGCACCACACACTAGATCACATGGTGGGAGGTTACCCGGGAGGGAATAAAACCACCTCTAGAGGGAGTAAGAGTCAGAGTCAGAGAAAAGAGAAGGAAAGCTTTTCCAGGCGCAGAACGTTACCGGGTATCAGAGCCCGCACCTGTGGGATACTTCAGGACCATAGAAAATCCGGAGGACTGTGGAGGATATACTTCTCCCGGCTCCTGAGCGACCAGAAGAGGGTACCAGGCACCGCTTGATGGTTCGGTGGTCTGCCAGCAGAGGGTAACCCAACGGGAGCAAAGGAGAGAGGATGCAGGAGGTCAGGTTAGCTTTATGGAACCAGACTTCATCACCACTGGGAAGCAGGGAAGGAATATACAAGAATACAACACGAAGGCACACACCAAGGTCCACCATATCACCTAAGATCTGCCTGCAGCCACCTGTCCAGCTACCTGTCCTCGCACCATCAGGAATACTGTACTGCAACTCTTATATGAAACCAATACAATTGCAAGTAAAGTACCCGTAGGAACAGTGACTTTGGACTCAGCCTACTTTTGTATGCATAAACTTATTCTTTGCAGGAACGCTGCCCCGGAGGTTCCCAGCCCTATCTGTGGAGGACTTCACCATCTCAGCCGCGATACCATCCACCTCCGGCAGACTGTGGCGGCGCTGGTGCATCTCACCAGACACTACAGGTGGCGTCACGACAACAAAAACTGTATATAATCCCCTGTACATAAACCCCTTTTCAAAAGAATAGTCCCCCAGGACACGGGATCAGGCGCAGCCACCATTCCCCGTGACACAGTTAACCTCTTGCGGCCTGATACCCGAGTACCCCACACCCTGGGGCTCGACACACCTATATGTCCCTCATGCTGGTATATATATATATATATATATATATATATATATATATATATATATATATATAAATCAAGGAAAACAGGCAGCACTCCAGTTCAAGTGAATAAAGGGTCTGTTTTTTATTCAGAGCCTATGTGGCACGACGTTTCGATGCACTAGGCACCTTTCTCAAGTACAGAGTGCAGGCATACACAGTGGGTTTATATAGCTCACAAATTTACATAATTAACATTAATTCATTAAGACAATAACGATAAAACATCCATAAAATCATTATTGATTTGTGTACAAATAAACTGACATATACATGTATAAAGTGCAATCATATAGGTGCTATTAGTGCATATAAAAGTGCTACGTTGCTGTAATAAAATACTTCAATCCCTTAATAAGGTGCAGATTTGATCACAAGTGCACCTGTGTGAAGATAAGAACATTAGTATAAGATATGGGACTCACATACACAGTAACGTTGTACAAGCAGAGCTGTCTCCATTAGCCTCCATTTCCTCATTGTGACATGTGATTCCAGCTCTGTACCTCATTGGCCAAGATCACCGCCCTCTACTATTGGATACGGCCGTGCATGCTCAGTATAACCTGTTCCATCTAGGCTTCACACTGAGCATGCTCAGAACCACCGAAGCCTCATACGCCATTTTGGAAGTGGGTAAACATTGCCCACACAGCGGTGTATATGTTTTCTTTATAGGGAAACGATATATATCTCATAATAATAGGTTTATAACCTTTATTCCTTTGCCTCAGGTATCATTATTAGACTATATATTAGAGTATATCCCAAATTTGATGACTTTATTTAACACAATGTGTTACATTTATGATGTCCAAAGTGTGTTCTTGTAGTTTTCTCTTTCTTCTGTTTTGGTACCTCATAAAATGTACAAATGTAAGTTTATTTTCACAGCACATTCTTATAAAATTCTATGAAGCACTTGTAGGTTAAAAATGCTCCCCTCACTTCCAGATGAGTTTTGTAAGGGATTTAGATTCCAAAGTTAGGTTACTTGTATGTAGTTTATGCACTTTTTGGTACCTCAGGAGATCAGCAAATGCAACATGGCATCAACAATCTATTCCAGCCAAATTTGTACTCCTAAACTCAAACTATGCTCCTTCCTTTTGGCACCATACTGTGTGCCCAAAAAGTTATTTTTAATTACATAAGGGGAAGCAATATGTTTTGAATAAATTATGTTTCAAATTTTGAGATACATTTTCTTCTAGTTTCCCCTTGTGAAATTTAGAAATCTATGGCTAAATCAACATATTACAAGAAAACAAATTGTGGGGATCTTCATGTCCCAATATTATAAAGTTTTCTGAAGCACCTTTTGTTTTGGTTCAAAATGATGACTGCACCCTAACATGAATTCCTTGACTAGTTTTCAAAATGGGGTCACTTTTTGGGGTGCTGTTTTTAGCACTTCAAAGTCTCTTCTGCAATCAAATTCAGCCAAATTTCTGCTGCAAGAATAAATTCCATGCTTTGCAATGTGAGCAAAGAGAGGTTTTTGTCACATACAGTGGCATGCTAAAGTTTGGGCACACTTGGTCAAAATTACTGTTATTGAGAACAGTTTTGCAAGTTGAAGATGATATTATCTTAAAAGGCAAAAACTTAAAGATAGACACATTTCTTTTGTATTTAAAGGAAAAAAAACACTTTTTTCATCTTATACATTTTAAAATTAACAAAAAAGGAAAATGGAATGACACTATGGTTTGCTCACCCTGCATAGTTATTACCAAGTAGCAGCCTCTTTAGCAAGTAAACTGCTTGTCAATGCTTTTTATAGTCAACAAAGAGTCTTTCAATTCTCTTTTGAGGGATTTTCGTCCATCCATCCTCGGAAAAGTCTTCCAATTCTGTGAGATTACTAGGTCGTTATGCATGCACTGCTCTTTTGAGGTCTAGTCACAAATTTTCAGTGATCAGGGTACTGTGAGGGCCATTGTAAAACCTTCAGCTTGCGTATGTTTAGGATCATTATTCATTTATAGAAGCCATCCTCTTTTCAACCTTAGCTTTTTTACACGTGGTAATATGTTTGCATTGTGAATTTGTTGACATTTCATTGAATTCATTCTTCCCTTTACCCATGAAATGTTCCCAATGCAGCACAACCCTAAAGCATGATTGATCCATCCCCTTGCTTAATGGTTGACAAGATGTTCTTTTCCTGAAATTCTGCGCTCTTTTTTTTCTCCACACATATCTTTATCATTGTCTCCAAAAAGTTGTATATTAACCTCATCAGTCCACAGGGCTTGTTTCCAAAATGCATCAGGCTTATTTAGATTGTTTTTTTGCATACTTCTGACATAAAATTTTAGGGTGAGGACGCAAGCAATGTTTTCTTCACATGACTCTTCAATAAAGGCTATATTTTTGCAGGTGTCTTCAAAAGCACCACAATTTCAGTTTCTGCTAAATCTTCCTTAAGGTCTTTTTCAGTCAAGCATGGGCTCTGATTTGCCGCTCTGGCAATCCTATGAGCAGCTCGCACTGAAATTATGCTTGGTTTTCCAGACCTTCTATTGACTTCCACTGCTCCTTTCAACTGCGATTTCTTAATTACATTTCAAATTCAGGAAATGGCAACTTGAAAATTCTTTGCTTTCTTATTATAGCCTTCTGTTGCTTTGTGGGCCTCACCGTTTTCATTTTCAGAGTGCAAGGCAGCTGCTTAGGAACACCTTTGGCTGCTGTTTTTTTAAAGCAAGGTTAGAGGAGGCTGGGTTTTTATAAAGCTGTGAAATATGTATCACCTAGCCTTTCCTAACGATGACAGTGAACAAGTCATAACCCTAACAGGCTAATTAAGGTCTGATTACTTGGTCAAATTTACTTGAGCACACACATCTCCAAAGGTGCCCAAGCCTTTGCATCGGTCCTTTTTCCTGTTAAGTTAATTTTAAAATGTGAAAGATGATTTATTTTTTTTAAATACAAAGAAATTATGTCACCTTTAATTTTATGCATTTTAGAGATCATTTCATTTTCAACTGGCTTATCTGTTCACAAATAAATACCAATTTTCTGCCTCACTGTGCAATTCAATATTCACACTTGCCGTCTGTAATGTATCAGGACTCCAACCCAAAAGCCACGACTCTTGGCAGTCATCATAGAAAGGAAAAAGAGTGAATCCTTGGATAAAATCTAATATCAAATTGTATTTAATCACAAATTAAAAGTCTGTGATGCTTAACTGTTCACAGTAACAGTAATTTTGACCAGAGGTCCCCTAACGTTTGCATGCCATGTATGTCCTATAGTCTGCACTTGTCATGTTGCCACATTTGTAAAAGATTGCACAACAGATTGTGGGATCAATTTTCTTTTCAAAAAACCCTCGTTGAAATATTGGGGCTAAAGCAATATTTTATAGAAAAATTTAATTTTTCTTTTTCTCTTTCACTCCACTTTGCATTAATCCAGTGAAGCAGTTGAAGGGTTAATTAATTTATCAATAGCTGTTTTGAATAGATTGGGAGGTGCAGTTTTTAAAATGGTCACTAATTAGTGTTGAGTATTTTCCAATAATCATGTAAAAACGGAATAGGTCTGTAAAAATAATAGAATTTGTACATTTTCTTTAAAAAAAATTAAAAGATGGTACAAACCTTTAACCCTTCTAATATCCTAATAAAAAAAGGAGATTTAAAAAAATGATTTTGATATACTGGTAAATGCTATTTTATAAAAAATTTCTGGGAGCCCTGAAACACGTTGAATAATAAGTCAATATTATATTCACCCTTTGATGTCTCATGGAATAGAGCGGCGCAGTTTTTAACCCT
This sequence comes from Allobates femoralis, assembly GCA_033576535.1. Taxonomy (NCBI): domain Eukaryota; kingdom Metazoa; phylum Chordata; class Amphibia; order Anura; family Aromobatidae; genus Allobates; species Allobates femoralis. The sequence goes on from JARQOC010000003.1 coordinate 120,090,152, forward strand.
TCATCCTCCCTTCTTTAATTTTCTGAGATAATGACCTTTGGGTTTTCATTGGCTGTAAAGCCATAATCATCAACATTAACAAAAATAAACACTTGAAATAGATCACTCTTTGTAGTGACTCTATATGATAAATACAGAAAATTGGAGCAGCACCGCTCTGATGATATGGTGCTCACAACTAGAGCCTCCCCAATCGGGGCTTCCAATACATACAGTTAATAATGTTGCAGCACTCAAGTCCTTCTTGCGCAAGGGGCTTCTTTATTGCAGCATGGGCACAGCACGACGTTTCAGGTACTGGTACCCTTCTTCCATCTGGAACGTCGCTCTGTGCCCATGCTGCAATAAAGAAGCGCTTTGCCCAAGAAGGACTCTATATAATACATACATCTCAGTTTTTGTATTGAATTACTTAAAAAAATTAACTTTTTGATAATATTCTCATTCAATGAGATGCACTAGTATATGTTGAAGCATTACCAAAAAAGTGACACACCTGTCAATCCAGGGCACCAGGTGAGAAGAAGTCACCAGACACCCGCCAGTGAGTCTTGGTCCCAGCAGCTGATAATAATTATTATTCTTCTAATTGCCGTAGCATTTCAAAGTCAAAAGTGCCTGGTTGGGGTAATGCAGCCTGTGTTCGATACATCGTAATCCAAGGAAAGAAAGGCAGCATCTGTAATGAATAAAAGTCTCTCCTTTATTTCAATCCATTAAAAATCATCAAGATATCTGAGATCCAAGAAACAGTTGACACATTTCGACACTACATTTGTCTTAGTTGTAACTGTTATGACTAAGACACGTGTAGTGTCGAAACGCGTCAACTGTTTCATGGCTCTCCGATGTCTTGATGATTTCTAATGGATTGAAATAAAGAAAACACTTTTATTTATTATGAATGCTGCATTTCTTTCCTTGGATTATTTACTCACCCACCCAACAGGTATAAGGCGCACCATTGGATTAAGAAGGCTGCAGCCTATTAGGGGTAAGCCTGAACAAACTTTGTGTTGATACATCATGTCCACGGTTTCGGCAATATGTATCAGCTGGTAGGTTCCCTTTAAAAGAATAAATTGCAGACAAAAGCTGAGTCAGAACAATGTGGTGTAAACAGGCCTGTATAGCAAGTTCACTATAAATGCCAAATTGTATGAAACAACAACTAGAAAAAAAAAGTATGTGTGTATTGTATCCAAATACTTTGCAATAAATAAATAAAAGCTAATACTGTAAAAACATAGGGTACTTGGTACATACCTTTTCTGCAAAAAACCTACTTAAGCCATCCCACCTCCACAAGGCGACCCATTTCGGGACGACCCCTACACTAACCATATTATATCTAGCTAATGTGCCTACTGACCTCGTAAGGTGCTGTGTATGACCTGGGCCCCAAAATGAATCGCATATCGGATGCATTATATCAGTTTCTGCTCAGCAGGAGAAGGGTGGGGCTCTCCAAATTTGCCTGGAGACAAGTGGTTAAGTTAAATTACAGACAAAAGTTGAGTCAAAACAATGTCATGTGAACAGGCCTGTATAGCAAGTTCACTATAAACGCCAAATTGTATGAAACAACAACCAGAAAACAAAAAAAGTATGTGTGTATTGTATCCAAATACCTTGCAATAAATTAAAAAAAATAGTTTTTAAAGTGTTTACTAATTCCTTTTGGGTATTTTCCAATAGTCATTTAAAAATGGAATAGGTCTGTAAAAATACTAGGATTTGTACATTTTCTTCAAAAACATGAAACGATGGTACAAACTTTTAACTCTCCTAATATCCTACTGAAAAAAGGAGATTTAAAAAATGATTTTGATGTAGTGGTAAATGCTATTTTATAAAAAAATTCTGGGAGCCCTGAAACACATTGACTAATAAATCAATATTATATGCACCCTTTGATGTCTCGTGGAATACGGCAGTGCGGTTTTTAACCATTCATGCTCCCTACTTTAATTTTCTGAGATGGGTTTCTGGGTTTTCATTAGCTGTAAGCCATAATCATCAACATTAACAGAAATAAACACTTGAAATAGATCTCTCTGTTTGTAATGACTCTATAATATATGCATTTCACTTTTTCATTGAATTACTGAAATAAATTAACTTTTTTATAATATTCTAATTCATTGAGATGCACTAGTATATGTTGAAGAATTACCATATCAGTTACACACCTGTCAATCCAGGGCACCAGATGAGGAGAAGTCCCAAGGGACCCACCAGTGAGTCTTGGTCCCAGCAGCGGCTAAAAATTATTATTCTCCTTCAAACATACCTGGCTGGGATAATACAGCCTGTGGTCGATACATCATAATTCAAGAAAAGAAAGGCAACATCCCTAATGAAGAAAAGTTTTTTACTTTATTTCAATCCATTAATAATCATCAAAATATCGGAGAGCAATGAAACAGTTGACGCGTTTCGACACTATATCTGTCTTAGGGCCTTTTCACATCAGCGGTAAGCGCTGATCGCGGCAGTTGCTGTGAAAAAAATGCACCTGCCACAGTTACCGCATAACGGCCGTACTTGCGGCAAGCCCCATGCAATGTCTATGGGGCTTGTGGTAAGTGTGCGACAGGTGCGGCAAGTGCGGTTGCGGCACTTGCACCAGATGCGGCCGTGAAAAAATCACGGCTGACCGCGTTTTTTTCGCAGCCGCATCTGCCACAAGTGCCAAAACCGCAACTATACCGCACTTGCCGCACCTGCCACAAGCCCCATAGATATTGCATGGGGCTTGCCGCAGGTGAACCGCAAGTACAGCCGTTATGCGGTAACTGTGGCAGATGCGTTTTTTTCACCGCAACTGCCGCGATCAGCGCTTACCACTATGTGGAAGGGGCCTTACTTGCAACTGTTATGACTAAGACACATGCAGTGTCAAAACACGTCAACTGTTTCATGGTTCTCTGATGTTTTGATGATTTTTAATGGATTGAAATAAAGAAAAGACTTTTATTTATTATGGATGCTGCCTTTCTTTCCTTAGATTATTTACTAACCCAGCCAACGGGTATAAGGCGCACCATTGGATTAAGGGGGTTGCAGCCTATTAGCGGTAATCCTGAACAAACTTTGTGTTGATACATTATGCCCATCAGCTGGCAGGTTCCCTTTAAAAGGAAACAGCAAAATTGTTGCCATTTTGCTAGATTCTTGCAAATTTAATCCCAAAACTTCCGATTTGCTAAATTTTTGTGATTAGTTACAAATCAGTTCATTCCTCTGTTATCTTCAATGTCACCATAAAATTCTGCAACCTACTCTAGCCATAGTGTAAATAGTGAAACAATTCGAAAAGGCTCTCTTTTTTTTTCTTGGTTTACTGGAAATGCTGGAAATGCAATAACCAAGGTTCATATTTCTAAATGTTATCCTTTATTGACTCTAGCGTTGTCCTATGATGTCATGTAGGGCATACATTTCTAAGGTTTTATTAAGTTTGGGAATAACGAAAAAGCATTGTTGACAATATGTGTTTGTTGAATAACTTTACTGTACCACCTGTGTGTAGTATTTCATAGTTAAAGTCAATGATCATTTATTCTACAATCACGGCTTGGTATGTAAATATAAAGAGATGGGAATCCTGGCACTGAACTGTAGCAGTACGTAGCCCACCTTAGGAAAGTTGCGTCCTAATTCGTCTGTTGCACAGCTGAGAGGCAAGATCCAACGATAAGAAAAAGAGGCACTCAACCGGATAAAGTGCACATGCTGCTTTATTTACAAATCTATGAGGTCCACAAACAGGGAGGGGAGCAGTAACTACGGGTCCAAATTACTCGTAACTTGGACCCGTAGAAGCGCCAAAGGGCGTGAAACGGTGACCGTCGTCCTGCATACCCTCCCCTCCCTGTTTGTGGACCTCATGGATTTGTAAATAAAGCCGCATCTGCACTTTATCCAGTTGAGTGCCGCTTCTTCTTAATTACTGCTTAGTATGTGTTAGCTGTATTTACTGTTTCAAAAGTAATATATTTCTGAAAACATTAAATAACATTATTGTAATAGTGAACAGAAATGTCTCACAGTGTATGTACAGCTACATCGCAAAGTACGCGTTGCAAGGGTGCTAAGATAACTTCCATTTAAACATGGATATTTGAGGAAAGGTAGAGTCCTGAAAGCTTGATCAGTTGTGATAGATATGATGCACACGAGACAGGAAAATGACTAATGTTGATCTTTATACAGAACAATCTGATAAAACCAATTCCATTACAGGGAATGTGATGGATAACACAAGAGGACACATTTTTCCTCGGAGAAATTATAAACAAACATGTGAAGAAGAGATACTTAGACCATCATAGATAATGATTTGATTGATGGCAAAACACACTACAGTTCCTTTGAGCTGAAGTAGAGTCTACTAAGAATTATAGACGCCACAAACAACGGTTGTTCTTTGAACTGAACTTAAAACTTCAGACACTTTAACAGCTGACAATACTGTCTGGTATTATAGTGTTAGGAGCAGCTTCAAATATTCAGCTCAGCTCTAAGATCAAAAGATAGTAGACATTTCATTGAAAATATTTGGACTTTCTTCACTAGGAAATAAAGCAAATAAATGACAAAAATGATATTTAACCATTTTCTTTTGTTTATTTGTAACTTGCATTATATTTTGCCGCCTTGCATCATACAGGTTTGAGGCAACTGGTTTGCCCCTCATTTATAAAATAAATTAAGTCCAAGATGGTTTTTATGTGGCACCCCAGGGTTAATGTGCGACAGTAACACCACAAAGGGTTAACTCCCCACACAACCCACAACACTACACTAGCGCCTCCAGGCCAGAAGGGGGAGCTAAAGCTGATTCCCTATATATTCTGGTGTGGACAGGAAGTGGGCAGTTCAGTTCCCAGGAGAACTGAGGAAGAAGGACCTGGGTGTAAAAGAGCTGCGTTAGGCTCACCCCACGGTCCACTGTCCAGTTCCATGCCAGCCAAGGTCTGAGGAAAGGAGAAGGAGCAGAGAGGAACACACCTGGGAGACCGAGTTTCCTTAGACTCGCCCCAGAGAAGCGCATAGAACGGATACCGGATCCGATGCTGTGCCTGACACAAACAGCACAGTGAACACTGGATTAGTGAAGGTCCCACAGCGAAGCAACACGGTGAGGTAAGGAACAAGGAATAAGACTCAAGTTGCCTAGCAAGTTGGTACCCTTGAGGGGAGACATGGTCGGCAGCTTAGCTAAAGCGGCAGCAGAGCCACACACAGAGCGCAGAAACAGGGAGCCAAAGGACCCGCCAGGGTGGGAGCAACCCGGCCCCTGTACAGACTCCGTGGACAGTACTCAGCTGAATACCATCAACAGTAAAAGAGTTGGAAAACTACAAAACCGTGAGTCTGTGTAATCCTTGCGCTCGAGCCCCGTTCTCCCTCACAAACTGTTTTCATCACTACTGCCCCGAGGATCACATCACAGGCTGCCATCCATCATCCCTGGAGGTTCTGCACAGTTGGGATATTGGTCTTAGGCTTCCAAGCTTCTCCTTTTTACCTCCAAACGTAATGATGGTCATTATGGCTAAACAGGTCAATTTTAGTTTCATCACACCACAGGACTTGTCTCCAAAAATGTAGGTTTTTGTTCCTATGTGCATTTGCAAGAATTAAGTAAAGGCTTCTCCCTGTCAGAGTGGTCTTTCAGCCTATTTTGATACATTACTTGTTTCACTGTGGATAATGGCACAATCTTACCAGCTTCCACCATCATCTTCACAAGGTCTTTTGCTTTTGTTCTCATTTAGATATATAAATGTCCGACCAAGGTATGTTCATCTGTGAACACAGAATCCATCTCCTTTCTGAGCGGTATGATGGCTGGACATTCCCATATTCTTTGTACTTGTGTATAATTTTACGGATGAATGAGGCACCTTCAGGTATCTAGAAATTGCACTCAAGAATGAACAAGAATTGTGCAAGTCTACAATTGTCTTCCTGATTTCTTGGCTGATTTCTTTAGATTCTCCCATGAGACTACACAAAGAAGCAGTGTGTTTCAGGTGTGCATTAAAATACATCCACAAGTGTGTCTGTAATTAACTGCTAATAAACCAGAGGCTTCCAGACATGACATTATATGGGCTGTCCCAAATTGTTTAAAGGCATAATAATCTTAAGGTTCCGTTACACACAGAGATATATTGCTTGCAACTCACTGGTTGCAGTGAAATCATGGACACATTGTTCCATTTTGTACACGGAAACAAAATAGAACAATGTGTCCATGATTTCACTGCAACCAGTGAGTTTCAAGCAATATATCTCTGTGTGTAATGGTACCTTTAGTGTATGAAAACTTGTGACATTACAGAAAGTAATGAAAATGCCTTGAAACATTCTCTCTCATTATGGCATTGTCATTCTCTGGCATTTGGCAAATATAAATAATTATGGTAATTCAAATTAATCTAAAATGGGAAAGGTTTATTCTGATTTCATGTCATAATAAGAATGTGCATGTGATAATGATAACATATACGTACATAGTGTATGTAAACTTCTAGTTTCAACTGTAAATAGGTATCTGATATAAAGTGCTGCCCACTTTATATATGATTGATTACACTTTTTTCATATTGTTTCTTAGTGTTGTAACCCCTTGTGTATTACAATGTGCCTTTTTTTTTTGTAAAAGAGGGTGGCACTTTGTATCAATACTTTGTGTGAATGTGGCTGAAAAGAAGGTTTGCATTAACTTTGTGCACTAGTCCCTTAGGCCCTATTTTATCAAAAGATACATTTTGCATTTCAGTCTTGCTGAACAGTGTGCTGAAATAAAATGCACAAAATTCATCAAATAACACTGTAGCATTTTTTTTAATTACATGCTGTATTGGTGTGTTACATGTAAATCCCGTGCCCCCTGCCTGATTCTTACCTGCTGCCATCTTCATGTGTTTACTGCTTCACACCTATCAGTCTCTTGTGATTTGTGACCTGGAATCCATGGATGTCACCACACCCTGGGTTTCCACATTTATGATACTTTTACGGCCTTTATGGCGGTTACTTAAGTTGTTGCTTGTTTGTGGGTCTTTTTACCTTAAGTTTTGTTTTAAGCATGTGAAATGCATAGGTTAAGATCTGGGGATTGACTTGGCCAATACAAAATATTCCAGTTCTTAACCTTAAGAAACTGCTCTGTTTGGGGTCATTGATCATCTGTACTATGAAGCGCCGTCCAATCAACCTTGTTGCATTTAATTGAACCTAAGCAGAAAGTCTCGCCCTGTACACTTGAGGATCCATCCGGCTGCTTCTGTCTTCAGTCACATCATCAATAAACACTATTGACCCACGGGCATTAGAAGCCATGCTTGCCCGGCCATCACACTACCTCCACCTTGCGTTACAGAGGATATTGTGTGTTTTGGATCATGAGCCATTCCAAGCCTTCCCCATACCATCATTTTCATTCTGGTTCAGGTTGATCTTAGTTTCATCTGTCCAAAGAATGCTATTTTTTGGAACTGGGCTGGCTTCCTTAGATGTTTTTTTTAAATGTCTTTTTGACCTTTCTATATTTAAGGCTTTGGGATATACTGTATTTTTCACATTATAAGGCTGCTTTCACATCAGTGATTTTTTGAAATCGCGGCAGATGCGGTGAAAAAAACGCATCTGCCGCGATTACCGCATAACCGCTGCACTTGCGGCACACTTGCGGCAAGCCCCATGCAGTGCATATTACAGGAACGGGTCCGCAGCCCAGCAGCTGCAGCCCCATGTGAATAGTCAGTGATTTCCATGCTTTTATTGCGTGGAAAGCACTGACTATACCGATGATATGATACCCACCTCCTTCCACCCCTCCCTGCAGCTTGCACCATAACTATTGTCTCTGTTCTCTGCCAGCATCCATTCATGTGAGTGTCACTGCAGAGTGACATCATCACCGCGGGCTGCTCATAGTACCGGATGCCAGTATAAGCAGACAGCTGGGAGGGTGCCTGCAGCAGGGAGCGGTGAGATAGGTGAGTATGCTAGTTTATTATTTTTTTAAGTGAGCGCTCTGTGGAAGCTCTTTGCGCCAACATGGGGGGTCTGTGTCAACATGGGGGTCTGTGCCAGCATGGGGGTCTGTGCCAGCATGGAGGGTCTGTGCCAGCATTGGGGGACTGTGCTAGCATAGGGGAAACTGTGCCAGTATGGGGGGACTGTGCCAGCATAGAGAGGACTGCGCCAGCATAGGGGGTCTGTGCCAGCATAGGGTGAACTGTGCCAGCATGGGAGGACTGTGCCAGCATGAGGGGACTGTGCCAGCATAGGGAAACTGTGCCAGCATGGGGGGACTGTGCCACATAGAGGGGACTGTGCCAGCATAGGGGGTTTGTGCCAGCATAGGGGGTCTGTGCCAGCATAGGGTGAACTGTGCCAGCATGGGAGGACTGTGCCAGCATGAGGGGACTGTGCCAGCATGGGAGGATTGTGCCTGCATGGGGGTCTTTATCAGCAATGGGGGCTGTGCCAGCATGGGGAGATTGCGATTTTGGGGGATCTGTGCCAGTATGGAAGGTCTGTGCCAGTATAGGGGGTTCTGTGCCAGCATGGGGGGCTGTGCCAGCATAGGTAGGTCTGTGCCAGCATGGGGGGCTGTGCCAGCATGGGGGGCTGTTACTGCATTGGCAGGGCTGTGCCCGCATGAGGGGACTGTGCTAATATGGGGGGCAGTGAGCCAGCATAGGGGGACTGTGCCAGCATGGGGGGGACTGTGCCAGCATAGGGGGGTCTGTGCCAGAATAGGTGAGTATGTGCTGGCATGGAGTGGACTGTGCTAGCATGGGGTGGACTGTGCCAGCATAGGGGGGACTGTGCCAGCATAAAGGGATCTGTGCCAGCATGGAAGGTCTGTGCCAGCATGGGGGGCTGTGTCGGCATGAGGTGGACTGTGCTAACATGGTGGGGTGTGCCATCATGGGGTGGACTGCACCAGCATGGCGGGTCTGTGGCAGCATAGGCGGGAGTGTGCCAGCATAGGGGGGGTCTGTGTCAGCATGGAGGGGATTTGACAGCATGGGGGGGGGGTCTGTACCAAGAAGGGAGGCTGTAATTTTGGGGGGCAGTGTGCCAGCATGGGGAGACTGTGCCTGCATGGGGGTTCATGTGTACCAGCATGGGGGACTGTGCCAGCATGAAGGGGCCAGGCCCGGCGTCAGCACCCGGCGCACCCGTGCAAGTGACAGGGCCCGACTGCTTGGAGGGGGCCCACCGGGCCCCTGAGGGCTATTGTCACACTTGCATTGTGACCCTAGCCTGACGCAAGTATTGTCTTCTGCAGCGCAGAGCGTTTAATGTTATGCGCTGCCAGCAACGGAGCCCATAGAATCCCGATGTTTACATTGACAACCAATGGTTGGCAAGGTAAGCATCGGGTTTCTATGGGCTCCAACGCATAGCATTAAAAGCTATGTGCTGCAGCCGAAAATACTTACATCAGGCTAGGGTCACAATGCAAGTGTGACCCTAGCCTCAGGGGCCCCTGAGCACACTGCCCCACAGCCAGGGCCATATCCAGGGGGCAGCTGGGGGGTCATTTGCAGGGAGGGCGCACTCAGCCTCCTGCAGCTCCGGAGATCTCCCTCCGTGGGAGCCGACAGAGCTGCACACTCTGGGCTGGCAGGACCTGTGATGATGTCAATGGAGTCACATGACCAGCTCCTCAGTGTATGCAGGACTCTGAGCATCATGATGGCCAGCATAGCAATTAGGTGAAGTTTATGTGTGGGGTCAGGAGGGATTTACAGTGTGAATGTAGCAGAGGTGAGTGTGTACTAGGTGTATGGCAATTTGGTGAAGTTTATGTGTGGGGTCAGGAGGGATTTACAGTGTGAATGTAGCAGAGGCGAGTGTGTACTAGGTGTACAGAGTGGAGCCGAGTGTGTACTAGGTGTACAGAGTGGAGCCGAGTGTGTACTAGGTGTACGGAGCGGAGCCGTGTGTGTACGAGGTGTACGGAGCGGAGCCGAGTGGGTACTAGGTGTACGGAGCGGAGCCGTGTGTGTATGAAGTGTACGGGAGCGGAGCCATGTGGGTACTAGGGGTACGGAGCGGAGCCGTGTGTGTACGAGGTGTACGGAGCGGAGCCGTGTGTGTGCGAGGTGTACTGAGCGGAGCCGAGTGGGTACTAGGTGTACGGAGCGGAGCCGTGTGTGTACGAGGTGTACGGGAGCGGAGCCATGTGGGTACTAGGTGTACGGAGCGGAGCCGTGTGTGTACGAGGTGTACGGAGCGGAGCCGTGTGTGTACGAGGTGTACGGAGCGGAGCCCTGTGTGTACGAGGTGAACGGAGCGGAGCCCAGTGTGTACGAGGTGTACGGAGCAGAGCCATGTTGGTACTAAGTGTACAGAGCTGAGCCGTGTGTGTACGAGGTGTACGGAGCGGAGCCGTGTGTGTACGAGGTGTACGGAGCGGAGCCCAGTGTGTACGAGGTGTACGGAGCGGAGCCCAGTGTGTATTAGGTGTATGGAGCAGAGCCATGTGGGTACTAAGTGTACAGAGAGGAGCCGTGTGTGTACGAGGGGTACGGAGCAGAGCCGCATGGGTACGAGGTGTACGGAGCAGAGCCGCATGGGTACGAGGTGTACGGAGCAGAGCCGCGTGGGTACGAGGTGTACGGAGCAGAGCCGCGTGGGTACGAGGTGTACGGAGCAGAGCCGCGTGGGTAGGAGGTGTACGGAGCAGAGCCGCGTGGGTAGGAGGTGTACGGAGCAGAGCCACGTGGGTAGGAGGTGTACGGAGCAGAGCCGCGTGGGTAGGAGGTGTACGGAGCAGAGCCGCGTGGGTAGGAGGTGTACGGAGCAGAGCCGCGTGGGTAGGAAGTGTATGGAGCAGAACCGCGTGGGTAGGAAGTGTATGGAGCAGAGCCGTGTGCGTAGGAGGTGTATGGAGCAGAGCCGTGTGCAAAGGAGGTGTATGGAGCAGAGCCGCGTGCGTAGGAGGTGTATGGAGCAGAGCCGCGTGCGTACGAGGTATGTGTACCAGTGGTAGCCCCCTGCGGATTCCGCTCCTATAGTCTCAGCCACCTTTGCCAGCAGCATTCTTCTCCATAGTCTCTTCTGCCGCTGTCTGCATTCTGCAGCTCAGCATGGAGGGGCACGATGTTGTCATGACTGTGCTGATATGTGCAGAGCGAGCAGAGGAGACCGGAGCGGCGAGAAGAAAGGTGAGGAGAAGAGAGATCCGAACGGCCAGACACTCCGCTTGGCTGCGGTGCCACCCATAATGCAGTGTGGCTCCATTGAGCTGCTTGCATTATTTGTGTGCTTGAGGATGCTTGTGTATATACCAAGCATCTTCAGACGCACAAAAATGCAACATTTTGCATTTGAAGGGTATTTTTAAAATGTGCAAGAGAATGCAAACGCATTTTAGCCCGCTCCTAACAACGTGTAATATACTCACTGTCAGAAACAGCTCTTGCTGGTTTCGGCAGTCACTATTCCTGTAAGGCTGTCTTCACATAGGCGTTTTTTTTAAATGTGGCAGTTGCGGTAAAAAAATCCGCATCTGCCGCATTTTCCGCCTAGCGGCTGCACTTGCCACACATTTGCGGCAAGCCCCATGTATTGTCTATGGGGCTTGCGGTAAGTGTGCGGCAATATATATATTATAGTCCATGATTTGTACTAAAGGGGGCCCACTGAGACTTTTTCGCCCGGGGCCCACAGAGACGTGGAGCCGGCCCTGGGGGGGACAGTATGCCAGCATAGGGGGACAGTGTGCCAGCATGGGGGACAAATGCATCTTATATGGCGAAAAATATGGTACAATGGTCACAATTAACTATCAGTGGTATTCATACCTAATTCTGTCATTTTATGCAATATATTGATAATATACCTATAAAACAATACTCATAGTGGCACTGATCATAGCAGAGTGCAACTGTATATAAAGCCATCCACTCAGTTGCAGTTCTTGCTGGCTGTATCCAGCTCTAGTGGGAGCTCATACATACAGATTTATACAGCTCCTACTCAGGTCAGTGACATCTGGAGAAATTCATATTCCTACTGGCAGCAAAGCAACTGGCAGATGATGAATGACTGGAGGTATGTGGCTGGTATATGACTGAAGCCAAAAAAGTCCTGGGACTTTGAAACTCTATTAATGAGAAGTAAACATTTTTCTATAAAATACGCTCAGATCAACTAAATGACCAGAATGTAAGATACAATAATATATTGAAAAACTAGCCTCCATTCTTACCTCAGCATAGGACTAGAAATATGCAGGAAAGACAATATGGTGCAAATAAGGTTTTATCAGATTAAACACCAAATGATATTAGAATGATGGAGGTGCTATATACATGCTATATAACTGCTCCTGAGGAAGGGGCACGTGGAGCACTGAAATGCGTAGAGAAATAAAGTAATCTTTCATAACCCATTGGAATGGATCTTTTCAACAGCGTGACAGTTACACCATCTTTCTCCTTTTATTACTGTTCACCGAAACCCACGGTGGCTGCAGCAGTCATTAGTACAGGTTTGTGTCTCACACAACTACACAAGGTGAGCACCTCCATCATTCTAATATAATTTGGCGTTTCTTCTGAAAAGACCCTACTTGCACCATACTGTCTTCCCAGCATATTTCTAGTCCTATACTGAATTAAGAATGTTTATGTACGGTATATACACGATATGAAGTAAAAAGGTATGATAAAATGAGCGCTAGGGACAGAAACAGGCACTGGGCTCTTATCGATTATTACCTTTCAAATTTATTGTGAACAGTAGATGTTATAGGTCTCCTCGCCACAACATGTTTCGACACTGAAGGTGTCTTTCTCAAGTGGATGTCAGACCCATAGTAAAATTCTACTTTTATTCTCAACCCCCACTAATCACTGATAAAAAAGAGGTGTGCTACACATTCCTATCTGCAGATTCAACTGTTTAAAGGTATATACATACATTATATCTACCAGAACATAAAAACATACATATACCATATCTATTATATACACCCATATATAAAGATAAAAATTCAAACAATACTATTTAAAAACTGTAAAAATATTTTAAAATTATATATAAAAATATAAAAAAATAAAATAAAAAAATATATACTGATGCAGCTATATTTCCTTCAAAAATTCTTCTCTAAAGCGAGATTTAACCCTTCAGGGAACAATGTGCCCATCTTAAAAATCCAAAACGATTCTTTCCTATTGAGTTTATTAACCCTATCCTCAGTCTCATCCTGCACATGATCAATTATAGTCAGTTGTAAGCTGGAAGGATCTCTATTATGTGTCTGTGCGTAGTATCTAGACACACTATGCTTAAGGAACCCATTTTTGATGTTATAGCGATGTGTATTAAGTCTTTTTTGCATGCTTTGCGTTGTTCTACCAATATATTGGTATCGGCACGGACATTCTAGCATGTATATAATAAATTGGGAACGACAATCTAATCTTTCTTTGATGCAAAAAGATTCCTTTGTTGTATTAGAAGTAAAGGTTTTACGTCCGTACACTATAATTTTATGCCTGCGGTTAAATCTCACCTCAAATCATCAACCTAGTTGTGCAGGGGGCGCAACTAGAAAAGTTCCCCTTGCTTCGGCTAATTTGCACAGTGTTGCGCAACAATTTCTTGGTTTTCTTTTCCATATATGTACGGTATATAACCTCTCCTGAGGAAGGGGCAAGTGTGAACCCTGAAACACATAGAGAAATAGTCATCTTTCATATCCCATCAGAGTGGATCTTGTCGACAGCGTGGCATTTACACTATCGTTCTCCTTATATTACTGCTCAGCGTAAGAGTGTCATCTGTTTTTTCTCCAAAATTCTTAATTATCATTTTCATTGGTTGCATGGCTTGACTATATTGGCTCATGTACAGTAGCAATATCACAAAAGCTTACCAATTTACAAAAAGTAGTTTTTTTGTGAGACAGCTACATTAATCCCATAATAGCTGCCGATAATGGTAAGTTTTGCTGGTTGTTAATGAGCCTCATTCTCATTCCTGTGCTTTTCTGGCACCGTAGAATAAGGGATGAAAGAAAGTGCTGTGTACATAGTGGAGGCAGAGCTCCTCCTTCTTCCATTGGCTCCAATTATTATGTGAACCCTAAGTAACAGACCACAAGCCCAAACTGATGAAAGTTGTCACACATCACGGCTGTTAAACCCTGTGACTGGGATTGATATTTAATGATAATAAAAAAAAAATTATATTTATTGATAATATAAAGTATGGTTTAAAGAAAACGTTTGTGAATTCTAAAGTGACCTTAGCTTGAGAAATGCTATATTTCAAAATAACACAACAGCAGGAAAAAAAATTACATTTTAGTTTATTTTATTAAATAAAAAATTAAACTTGGAAAAAAAAATATTTTGCCTTTTTTTTTAGCACATTAAAAGTCTAATATTGCAAATGAAAAAAAGTATGGTAACTGGCATTTTTGTAAATGGCCCAGGATGCTTACAGGAAGAATGGGTTAAAGAAACCAAACAAAATCCACCACAATTGCATTCATTCCTTTTTTCTTCTGTGCCTACTATAAGCGAACCGAATCACATTTTATTCCATATTAACCTATGTAATAAACCTGCCAGCATCTCTCGATTTCTGCCTCTGATAAGCTACAGAAAAATGCAGCAACGCATCCTTTTCCATGTCTCGTTGCTTCTCAATGTTCACTAGTTGTTGAGAGCGAGAAGCAAAATAATTTGAAGGTCAGACAACTGTTATCAAGTTCATTCATGAGGGGATTAAGCGTCTGCCATAAGGAACGGCATTAATGTGGTCTAGGAAAGTTTGTGCTTGAAAATTGGCTGTGTAGATTGGAGTAAAAACTTGTTTTCTTACTGGGCGATTTCCACACAACACTACGAGGAAGACAGAAGGGGCCCCAGGTGCAGTGTTATATATTTAATGTATTCAAAAACTCAGATTTAATGCTGTTGTTCAATCTGTTTTTATTTCTGGATCACTGCATTGTTGTCAGGATGAAATATCTGGCATTTTCTAAGATGAAATATAAAGTAAGCTTTTTGACAGAAACTCATATTTTTCAATATACCTTCTCTATTTTCCAATCGGGCTTCGGCATTGACATACAGATGCGTCTGCAGTCATTTGCAATTTTTCTCTCAATATGTTCAATGTGGGAGCCTCGGTTTGTATGTATACTGCATTGTAGATGAACTTAGAAACCGAAGGATATTAGTTTATGTGGATTCTAGAAGCTCCATGCAAAAGGACGTATTTTGGTTTCAAAATGGCTTTCACTTGAATTAGGCCTCTGTATGCCAAACATAAATGTTTATGAGGTCAAACTTTACTTCCTTGAGCCTCTGTTATACAAGTGTGACATGTTCTTTCTAGAGAAGACTATATCCACACAGAGTCGGTCTGTGGTGCCAAGGACCTACTAGTTCCATTGGCTCTCGGAGCCCACTGTTCAGCGACATGCATATATTACATTACTCTCATTCACAAATTTATCTCTGGTTTTATATAACAGGACACAAGAATCTAATTTGTTATTTGAATTATGAGATGCGGTCTTTGGCAAAAAGAAAGACAATTTTGAAAGGAAGCCATAAGAAGTCCAGATCTCTCTGCACATGAGACCCAATGCGGGTGCTGTGGTGGAACTCCAGGTGACATATGTGTCCTGTGTGGACTGCTCCGGTTCTGGTGTTGAAGCACCCTCTACCCCGGGAGTGGTGAGGAAGATGACATCCTCCAGAGCAGGCATATCTTGTAGTGGATCCATAAAGCCAAACTGCATACAGCAGGCACACGGTATGAAACTAAGTATAGCACAGTTGATATTGTGAGGGGTCCCCTCCCTCCCTTATCCTCTGAAAACCTGCAAATCGCTACCACTTTAGGTATGGCTCTTGAACTTGTATTTGTACTGTATTGATCTGCACGTGTATGATGTTCTATCATGTGGCTATTATGTCTGTAGTGAAGTATGTACTGTGTGATCATGCTTATGGGAACTAGTGCAATACTTTAATGTGCTTGATGTACATTTAGAAGTGCTAATCAGTACCAACTAGTCATCTGTAAACATTTTGCATCTTATTTTATCTGTATGTGTTGCACTTTGTAACAAATCTAAAATCACTTTGTTTACAAGCAAATCTAGTCCACTTGTTATTTCTCCTTTTTTGATAAATGTTAATTTTGTGGAGATGCTATGGGCTATATTTGGTAAAAAGGTTTTTCCCTCTGGCTCATTGAATTGTATGATATACCATATGGAATTTTCTGCTTTAATAAGTATAGCAGAGTGTAGCTACGATGTACTGCAATGCCAAGATGGTGCCATGCTCTGCGGTAACGCCTCTTTGCTTTGCCTAGGAGTCCGCCTCTTCCAGTGCCAGGACACAAACAATCACTTACAAGATATTATGGTTTGCACAATCTTAATGCCTAGCTCCTCATTAACCTCTCTGTAGGGTGGGCTGCAAAAGGCCCCTGACTTACAAATTCCACAAATCCTAATACCCCAGGTAACTCCTGAACTTGCGGTTGGATGGAGTGATTATTGAAGCCTGACATATTTGCAGGAGACATAATAAAAACAAATAAGTTTATTCAGCTCACCACCAATTAATCTGGAATTCTGAGTAAGGCTTGTGGACAGCAATAGAAGGACAAGTTCAATATTAATAATACACTTGTGCACATGCCACAAATCTGTATTCTAAACATATGGAATGAAAGGAAATAAAGTGATTGCACATTGGCAGTTTCCATAGTATGGTGTTTCAGGAGTGTGAACACACCTACAAGACCATGTATGTGAAGCATATAATGGCCATATACTGTTTTTTTATGAATTGCGATTAGATAAGTGTAGAAGAGATGGCCTTGTACCTGCTGACCCTTTGCAATAATAAAGGTTTGCTCTCCTCCCCCAAAAAATGTAATAATTGAAAAAATAAAAAAAATAATAAAAAAAGAAGAAGAAGAAGAAAAAATCCTCCCCCCAAGCAAAATAAAATCTTGTAAATTGACATTTTAAGGACATTTTAAGCCTCCTGGACTTCACAGCTGCTGCCACATCTGGTACTGTTTCCAAAATTCATACACTGCAGATGTTAAAAACACCTGAAATCTCCAGGAAGCTTAAAAATACTTATTTTAAAGTTTCAAAAAATTCTACAGGTTGAAAAAATGTGTTAAAACCCGATGACTGGGAACACTCCTAACAATATGTTTAGGTATTGTTTCCAGCCACCGAGTCTTCCAGCGAGCGTTTTGGCTCCAAACAATCAGGAAACGTTTTAGGACTATTTTAAATTTCAAACTTTTTCTCTTAACAAAGCCACAATTTTTGGTAAATTGGTTGGGTTTCCGATCACAAACAGATTCTGCAATGATCATGCTGAATTTGAAATTGGCTAACATGTTCAGGGAAACCTTGCTCATCTCTAGTGGAAACATGCTGAAACAATTTACAGTAGTAACTGTGCAGTGAAAGGTGGTCCTACAAAATATTGACTCAGGAGGGCTGAATACAAATGCTCATCAGATTTATAAGTTTAAAAAGTTTAGAAAACATTGGTATAATTTACTTTACACTTCAGAAATGCTTTCTAATTCGTATTGGTATATCAGATAAAATTCCAATGAAATACATTTAAAGGGAACCTGTCAAGCGGTTTATGCTCCCCCAGTTATCACTATCTGTACTTGCAGCTTCATAATACTATTCTAACTATCCTTGTCTGAGCTCATAGTGTAATGTTATAGGTGAAAAAATTCATTTATACACTTACATTTCAGTCTACACCTTGGAGAAGGTACCGTATATACTCGTGTATAAGCCGACCCGTGTATAAGCCGACCCCCCTACTTTTGCCCCCAAAACCTGGGAAAATCTATTGACTCGTGTATAAGCCGAGGGTGGACCCCAGCACAGGTATACAGCCCCCAGCAGTGTGGTATACAGCAGCCCCAGAGGTATATACAGCCCCAGTGGTAGTATACACGCAGCCCCAGTAGTATATACAGCCCCAGTGGTATATACAGCCCCAGAGGTATATACAGCCCCAGTGGTAGTATACACGCAGCCCCAGTAGTATATACAGCCCCATTGGTATATACAGCCCCAGTGGTAGTATACACGCAGCCCCAGTAGTATATACAGCCCCAGTGGTATATACAGCCCCAGAGGTAGTATACACGCAGCCCTAGTAGTATATACAGCCCCAGTGGTATATACAGCCCCAGTGGTATATACAGCCCCAGAGGTAGTATACAGCAGCCCCAGTAGTATATACAGCTCCAGTGGTATATACAGCCCCAGTGGTATATACAGCCCCAGAGGTAGTATACAGCAGCCCCAGTAGTATATACAGCCCCAGAGGTAGTATACAGCAGCCCCAGTAGTATATACAGCCCCAGTGGTATATACAGCCCCAGAGGTAGTATACAGCAGCCCCAGTAGTATATACAGCCCCAGTGGTATATACAGCCCCAGAGGTAGTATACAGCAGCCCCAGTAGTATATACAGCCCCAGTGGTATATACAGCCCCAGAGGTAGTATACAGCAGCCCCAGTAGTATATACAGCCCCAGTGGTATATACAGCCGCAGAGGTAGTATACAGCAGCCCCAGTAGTATATACAGCCCCAGTAGTATATACAGCCCCAGTGGTAGTATACAGGGCCCCAGCAGGGCCCCCCTCATAGTTTGGCGCCCCCACCTCACATGATGCCCCCCCCCGCATGCAGCGCTGCGCATATACATTACCAGGATATCAGCTGTCACCCTCCGGTGGCGGATCGCGGCTCCTGGGCTCCGGGCTCCATCTTCCTCTGTCTTCCTGCTTTGTGGCCGCCGGGCTCATCGCGATGACGTCATCGCAACGCCGGCTGGTCACGTGACAAGCAGGAAGACACAGAGGAAGATGGAGCCCGGAGCCCAGGAGCCGCGATCTGCCACCGGGGGGTGACAGCTGATATCCTGGTAATGTATATGCGCAGCGCTGCATGCGGGGGGGCCATCATGTGAGGTGGGGGCGCCAAACTTTGAGGGGGGCCTGTATACTGGTATGACTCGCGTATAAGCCGAGGGGGGTACTTTTTAGCCCAATTTTTGGGCTGAAAAACTCGGCTTATACGCAAGTATATACGGTAGTCTGTCTGGCAGGATAATAATTAACTCACTATTAACTTGCATGGCTAAAGGAGCAGTGTGATGTAACGATCATGTGACTAAAGTGGGTGGGGCTTAGCTTCATCTATTGTAGTCACATTGTTATCACATCACATCAGGTCTCCCAAAATGTTCTAACATAAGGCTGAAATGTTAACTATTAACCTGCCAGTCTCCGTCCTCAAGCTGGAGACTGACTGCCTCATTACATAAGGAAATGTAAGTGTATAAAAGCCTTTTTTTTTACCTTTAACATTACACCATGAGTTCAGACAGGAGTGATTAGACTTGTATTATGAAGCTGCAGCTACAGACAGTAATAGCTGGGGGACAAAAACTAGCTGAAAGGTTCCCTTTAAGTATGTGGGTGAAATATTAAAATGTTTGTACGGTATGAATACTTTTTCAAAACACTAAGTGTCACTTAAATCAGTGTGTCTATCACTACTTTCTGCTACTCAGAACGATAAAGGAAACTAGGGTTTTTGAAACTCCTAATAAAGATATGTCCCACCCTAGGGCCTGGGTACCCGGTCCCAGTCCTTCAGTTCAGGGGTTGGGGGGTTTGGTGTGTCACGGGCAACCGATGCCTGGTTCCGTGCCCAGTGGAGGCTTTTAAAAAGGGGGTTATTTACAAGGGATAATGTCTTGAGACGCCACTTACGGTTCCCGGTAATAATACCGGCGCTGCTTGCAGACCTCAGGGGTAATGATGATACAGCTAGTTGGTAACGCTCCCCGTAGGTGGAGCGGGGTCCCCGGGGCAGTGGAGGAGAATAGAGATTTACACTGGGAAGCAGTTCATTCAGCGGCTCTGTTACAGTCATAATCAAGGAACAAGTGTGCGGCTCCTCAGGCGTAGGCAAATGAAAATACGTCACACAGTCTTTAGCTCTCTACGGGTTTCACTGGCAGACTTCAGGCAGCATACAGATGTTACAGTCTTAACGGGTTCTGCTTGCCTGGGTAGTCACCAGACATCTCACGTGGGACCCTCGGTGGTGTGCCTGCCATTCCTTTCTCTTGTCCTTCATCGTGCTCTCTCTCCTGCATCCTAGTAACGCTCCCGCGCGTGGAGCCCTCAGCCATCTCCCATGGATCCTCTCTAGAGAGTTCCTCTCCTGGTCCTCCGGAACCTACACGGGGCCTTTTGGGGATTATGCCGGGTGTCGGCCACGACTTCCTACAGAACTTCGTGCCTCCGGTTTGGCGGCTCGGGGATGAACACCCACACCACTCTCTGAGCCGGTTCTCCGTACCGGGACTGAACCCCTCAGGTTGGTAGACGTACCGGGTCCGGATTAGGGTGCACCGCAACACGTGGTGCCCCTAGGGTTCCTTTTCTTCCCAACAGTTCCTCCGCTGTCCTGTAATCCTCGCTCCCCACAGGAGCTCTCCTCAGACTCTCACTGACTCACTGTCTTCCCCCTCTTCCACTAACCCATCTAGCTCCTCCCCCCGTGACTGAGTCTCCCTGGCAAAGGGTCCACCCAAGTCCCCTGCTCTAAGGTGTGTGAATGGGTCTAATGAGGGTCCCTTATGTGACATCCCAATCCCCTAGTCACAGGAGTACCACACTCTCTTTTATCGGTGCAGTACTTCTACGTAGCATCCGGACAAGTGGGGCGCCCCATTCCCCCTTGGTTAAACTCATCCGCGAGTGACCTGACCCGTTCCCAATACAGAGATAAATTTACATTTTTATTCACATAAACAGCAATAATAACTTTATGTAGCATACTTAATCCCTTACGGGAGGCACTCTTTTCTTAAACGTTACCGGGTCAACGAGACCAACAAATAAAAACAATTCAAAACTTTTACATCTGGTCGAAATGGGGCTGGGTAACAGTACAGTCCCGGTGGTAATTGTCTCTTTCACGCTTAGCAGTGTCCTTTCCACCACCGGGCCGTCTTAAAGGCACAGTATCACACTTTTAAAGAGTCCTTTGGCTTAACTGGTACAGTCCAGAGGCTCAACAGCACTACTAAAAGTCACATATTGTTCATAAGCACTCAAATATAACTATGTACATACCGGGTTCAATACTTTAGTCCACACATCTATACACACTCAGGGCACACCCTGGGGCCAATGTGCCGTTCGTAGTTTACCTGGTCATGGCGGTAGAGGTCTCTATCTGGGTGCCCTTTTGGGAGGTGAGCCTCCACATCCTTCCAGCTCACGAATATCTCCTCATACAGGCCCAGTTCCCGGATAAAACCCCACCCGTTGTCCAAGTTAAAGTCAACCACCGTACCTGACTTTCTCTCCTCAGGTGCCATCGGTAGTCCTCGGGCTCGATTCCTTGCCAACAAGCTCTCTTGCTCCTGGGCCCACCACCTCTCAAGACAGCACTGCCTCTCTGCCTGGTCAGCCAGGAGCCTCTGGCGAACAAAGTCTGGCTGCTCCAGGACTGGAACAGGAGCTTAGTCTGGAACTCTGGACATTGCGGCTGCTCTGACTTGCCCACCGGCCGATGAGATTGGAGCTGCCACCATCCCGTGCGGGGCCCAGATGCCCTGACTTCCTCACCGCTGCTGATCTCGCCCTCCTTCTCCGTGTCATCCACCTCCTCGGCGTCCACACCATGGGCTGGTTCCTCCAACTCAGCCTCCATGATCACCTCTGGCACCTCCTCATGGGACTCCGGGATGTCCTCCTCGGGCTCAGCATCGGGTTCTTCATCCTGGACAGGCATCAAGGGGGTCACTGGCTCGATTGCTGCAGGCTCTGGTCTCTCCTCCGGGAGGACTGGCTGTGGGTCTGGTCGCTGGGCCTCAATGGCAGCCTTGGACTCACCCGGTGTCGGGGCTCTTGCACGTGTCTCTGGTTCTGGACTGCCAAGCTCCCGCTGCTCAGCCAAACGGGTCAGCTCAGCCCACGTATTGGCTCTCCAGCTCCTGAAAGTCCAGTCAATGGTATCATTCAATTGGGTTCTCAAGTCTCTTAAGGCGGCCTCCCAGAATGTGGAATCCCCCTTATGGGACAGGAGGGAAGCCGTACCCTGATCTTCAGCCTCGGACCGGCACTCTTCTCCCTCTTTGCAGATCACATCACTCAGTCATCTCGCCGCCATCTTAGTAGACCCATTGACAGCACCCGCACTTCGTTGTCTGTCATGCCTCTAGCATGGCCCTCCCACGATGAGGGGCAGAGGCACGCCCCCGGGCCTGCACCTGTTGTTAATTCTCTGACCACGCCATCTTGGGGTGCATCAAATAAAGCCGGGTGTCGGCCACAACTTTCTACAGAAGCTTGTGCCTCCGGTTTGGCGGCTCGGGGATGAACACCCGCACTGCTCTCTGAGCCGGTCCTCCGTACCGGGACTGAACCCCTCCGCTTGGTAGACGTACCAGGTCCGGATTCGGGCGCACAGCAACACTTGGTGCCCCTAAGGTACCTTTCCTTCCCGATGGCTGCTCCACCATCCTGTACTCCTTGCTCCCCACAGGAGCTCTCCTTAGACTCTCACTGACTCACTGTCTTCCTGCTCTTTCACTAACCCACCTAGCTCCTCCCATGGGGACTAGGTCTCCCTGGCAACGGGTCCACCCAAGTCCCCTGCTCTAAGGTGTGTGGATGGATGTAATGAGGGACCCTTATGTGACATCCCAATCCCCTAGTCACAGGAGTACTTTTATGGGTGCAGTACCCCTACTTGGTGTCCTGACCAGTGGGGTGCCACAAATGTATTATAAAATTTTTTCATTATTTTGAGGAAAATAGACAACAAATAGAGAAAAAAAATTTGTAAAGAAAAAGCAAATAATGCTAGGGACTATCAGAGAAAATGGAACTATTGCATGAGCAAGAAATGCAGAATTACAGTGGCTAAGTGATTTTGAATCAAGTAGTAAAGGAACAAAGTCTTAACCACCAATATGTCTCTAGCACTTTGAATTCCTGGACTGAACTTCAGCTTTGTTCCTTATTTGTCAGTGTTGCAGAACACAATGCAAACGTCTGCAATTATGTCTTAGGCTAGGGTCACACTTGCATTTTTTTCATGCTTTTTTGGAGACCTGCGTTTTGAAAAAAGCATGTAAAAACGCACCCATAGGCCCCCATGTAAAAAAAAATGCATGCCTTAATAGCAAAAACGCATGCCTTAATAGCAAAAACGCATGTCTAAAGTGCCATGCGTTTTTGCACTTATGTGAGTAAATAAATGCAAAAATTATCGACCTAAATTTAATACTATCATGAAGCCCAATATGTCACGAAAAAACAGTCTCAGAATCGCTAGGATCCGTTGAAGCGTTCCAGAGTTATTACCTCATAAAGGGACACTGGTCAGAATTGACAAAAATGCCAAGGTCTTTAGGGTCAAAATAGGCTGGGTTCTGAAGGGGTTAAAAAGTTTTCCAGTTTAAAACCACATATCTGCACACTTGTGAATCCTCATATTTTACACACTGTTCACTGCGAAGTTTGCTGGTGTCAGAGCCGGGAATGGATGTCACGTGGACAGGAGTATGTTATATGTGTATTCCTGGCCACATTGCAACTAGATAGGTGCGGCCTCCCTCAATGGTAGTGTGTTGAGTATGACCGCGATGATCTAGTTGGAATGTAGCAAATTGGATATGTCCATAAAGGAGCATATCAGGGCCTTTGGATTGTCTCAAAAGCAAAGCTCACTCCACAGAAGGCAGATGCTGGCTATATTATATAGCTGACATCCTCCTTTAAGGGGGCAGTCCAAGTTCCCTCTCTATACTTATAGCTGTTGTTTTTTTTCCTATTTCCTCTTTGATGATGCTCCGTGTGAGTGCCCTAGTGCATGCTGGGATCCTCCCACTGTGATAACGTTATAATGCCAGCACTGCCAGAAGCCAACGTGCAATAAAATTTTTGTGCACATGCACATATCAATTCCAACCTGTAAAATGTAATAAATTGAGACATTTTGCAAAAGATTATAAAATCTTTTGAGCCACCCTGCCTACATCAAGGCATATCTCAATCAGGGTGGTCCTACTCTATAGTCATTTATTTTTATTGTGTCATATGACCGCCAACCTGTAAATACATTAAACCATAGAAAGGACAATAAAAAGCTGATCTTACCTGGAGCATTTCAAAAACCTACTTCCATGGTGGCAGAGAACAATGCACTTAATGAATGGCAACTCAGGATTCCACATAAGCAGCGGCTGAGCTTGTTAGCGTTAACCCCACTGCACTGGGCTAGCACTCATGGATAAAAACAGAATGGGCCCAGGTAAGTAGCTTGTATGAACTGAACCCTGAAGACTGGGAATGGTGACATATTGTGAACAGTCACCAAAATGGCTGCAACAATACGGATGGATACAAGCGGAGTCTGGCGTGCCAGGCTATGTGGTGGTCAACCACAACCAATATACAAACATGATAATGCCAGCACTGTCAGAAGCCAACTTGCAATACAATTTTTGTGCACATGCACATATCAATTCTAACCTGTATAATGTAATAAATTGAGACATTTAGCAAAAGATTTTAAAATCTTTTGAGCCTCACACTGTACTGTATTCTCCCCTCTGTGCTCTCTTTTGACCTCTCTCTCTCCTCTCTGCTCTCTGTCTCCCCCTGTGTGCTGTCTCTCTCCCCCTGTGTTCTGTCTCTCTCTCTGTGTGCTGTCTTTCTCCCATGTGCTGTCTTTTCCCCCTGTGTGCTGTCTCTCTCCCACTATGCTGTCTTCTCCCCTTGTGTTCTTTCTCCTTTGAGCTGTCTCCCACCATGTGCTGCCTCTCCCTCCCTGTGTGCTTTCCCTGTGTGTTCTGTCTTCTCCCCCTGTGCTGTCCTCTACCCTCATGTGCACTCTCCTTTGAGCCATCTCCCCCTGTGCGCTGTTTCTTGCTCCATGCGCTCTCCCCCTAGTGTGCCATATCTCTACCTCTTGTGCGCTGTCTTTACACCGAGTATCCTGTCTCTTCCCGTAGTGTGCTGTCTCTCCCCCAGTGTGCTGTCTTTCTCCCTGTGTGCTGTCTCTTCCTCCATGTGCTTTCCCCCTTGTGTGCCATCTCTCCTCCCAGTGTACTGTCTCTACACTAGTGTGCTGTCTCTGCATTCATGCTCTCTCCTCCTGTGTTGCCATCTCTCCCCCTGTGTGCTTTCTCTCCCTCCCTGTGTGCTCTCCCCCGTGTGCTGCCTTCTCCCCCTGTGCTGTCTTTTACCCTCATATGCGCTCTTCTTTGAGCCATCTCCTCCCATGTGCTGTCTCTCCTTCCATACATTCTTCCCCTAGTGTGCCATATCTCTACCTCCTGTGCGCTGTCTTTACCCCTAGTGTGCTGTCTCTCCCCCAGTGTGCTGTCTTTCTCCCCTGTGTGCTGTCTGTCCCTCCATGTGCTCCCCCCCTTGTGTGCCATTTCTCCCCCCAGTCTGCTGTCTCTCCCCCAGTGTGCGGTCTCTCCATCCATGCGCTCTCCTCCTGGCTTGCCATCTCTCCCACAGTGTGCTGTCTATCCCCTCAGTTTGCTATCTTTTCCCCCAGTGTGCTGATTCTCCTCCAAGTGTGCTGTCTCTCCACCCAGTGTGCTTTCTTTCTCCCCTGTGTGCTGTCTCTCCCCCCTGTGTGCTGTCTGTCCCTGCAGTGTGCTCTCTCTCCTTCCTGTGAGCTGTCTGTTCCCCCAGTGTGCTGTCTCTCTCCCCCTCAGTGTGCTGTCTGTCCCCTCTGTGTGCTGTCTCTCCTCCTAAGTGTGCTGTCCTGGTGGTGCATGGTCATATTGGGGACTGGGGGGGGGCTTGCAGGAGTCTGGGTGGGCGAGCGTGCTGGAGTCTGAGGGGTAGGGTCTGTAGGAGTCTGAGGTGTGTTTCTAGGAGACTGGGTGTAAATGACAAGTAGTGATGTTTATAGGCAGGCTCCAAGACAAACACACCTCTGGTCAGTGGCAGAGGCTGCTCCTCCAGGAAGAAAAAGGTGATATCTAGGTAACAATGCAAAATGCTGACAAGGTATAAATTGCAAACTGTCAGCATTTTGCAGCCTAGATACACATATGAATTATACAAAAACCTCAGACAACTACTTTAACATCAATTATCATGTGGGGCCAGCCATAAATTTCCCAGTGACAGAGATGAGGCAAAGCAAAAAGGACAAGAAATTGCAAATAGGACTTTATTCAGACAAAAGTGTTTTTTGGCATATGGCATCTGCTCACCTGTTTGAGTGGTGAGAAAGCACAACTCTTAGGGCCCTTTCACATCAGCGGTAAGCGCTAATCGCGGCAGTTGTGGTGAAAAAAACAACTGCCGCGGTTACCGCATAACGGGTGCACTTGCGGTTCACCTGCGGGAAGTCCCATGCAATGTCTATGGTGCAGGTGCGGTCAGCCGCGTTTTTTTTGTGGCTGCATCTGCTGCAAGTGCCGAAACCGCACTTGCCGCACCTGCCGCACACTTACCACAAGCCCCATAGACATTGCATGGGGCTTGCCGCAGGTAAACCGCAAGTGCGGCCGTTATGCGGTAACCGCAGCAGTTGCATTTTTTTCACCGCAACTGCCGTGATCAGCGCTTACCGCTGATGTGAAAGGGGCCTTAAAAGGGCTCCAGTCCTACATCCAACTGCTGCTGCTCCACTGGTCTGGAGGATCCAACATAGAAATCAGGTTAAATGAGGGGTTGATATGCTGCCCTGCCACTGGATGAGTAAATAGAGATATCTGAAGAAGCGTGGTTTGCATGGTGGTGAGCATTTTTATAGCCACATTTTTATTTTTAATGAAGCAAACAAATTGTATTCATTGTGCAAAAACTTCTTTGTAAACCACATTTTTGGTCCAAACGTCTTCTTTATCTATTCCTCCCCTGGCTGCTTTCCTCCCCTTTTATTCGAAATCCACACCTTGGAAACTGACTTTTTTCCTATGTAATTGAAAAGTAGTTTATGCCGAAAAGAAACCAAAAAATGGCTGGTAGTGTTGTGTGAAGGCACAACACCTGTTAAATCCTGAATATCCACTGCCGCTGCCACATGGCTGGAGGAGATATCTTCCAGATGAATATTTTATCAGAATAGAGAGAATGACTTTAGGTGGACTGTGGAAATGAGGAGCATTGGCCCATCAGATGAGGTTATTTGTTCCATTGCATTTCGGCAATTGTTTTTTTGACCTTTAAAAAATTTGATAAATCTTGAAACGCATTGAGAATAAGCTGCTCTAATTCCAGCAAACCACACTTTTTCTGATATCTTTAAGTACTGATTCAATGGCAACGCAGCATATCGGCATCTCCATTTAACTTTACCAGGGACAGAAATGTCAGTTTCTAATTGTCCATTGAGTGCCACATTTCAGGCAGGGTTCCAAGAATAACATTAAGGGTATGTGCACACTGGTAGTTTTACTGCAGGTTTAGCAGCGGAAACCGCCGGTCGGTTTCCATGAGTTTTATGTAAATTTATGTTAATCCAAAAGCGGCTTTTGGGTTAACATTAAAACCTATGGAAACCGACAGCCGCTGTGCACACACCGGCGGTTTCCACATGATCATCTGTTGCTAAACCGCTGGGTTCCCAGCGGGTTAGCAACGAATGAGCATGTTCTATAAACCGGCCGGTTATGCAGCGGCTGCAAGCAGAATCATGTACTGCTTCCAGCCGCCGCAACACCGCCGGCGCTAACCCGCTGTGCACCCGCCCGTAGCCCGCCGCACACCCGCAGCACATACCCGCCAGGATGCCCGGTGGACGGCTCCAGAGCTTCCTGGCGGGTCCGCCCAGCCGCCACCGACACAAACCCGCCCACCAGTGTGCACATAGCCTAATTGCCACATTATACATATATCATATCTAGGTTACTTATAACATATCTATAGCTTTGCTTGCTTCTTAGATCAAAATGAAAAGATATGTAAAACCTGCCTACAATAACAAAACATCTTCTTGACTTAAACATGTGTAAAGTGATTCAGTTCTTGAACACCGTCTTTTCAAGGACTCATTTGTTTGCCTGTTACCCCGCTGTGTCGGATTGCACATCTCAGGTAACACATTTTGCTAAATCACTGCTTTCAAATTATTTCACTCCAATCTCACTGCTGTGTTTTTTAATCCTGAGTAACTTTGAAAAGCATTTTGCTTTACTAATGATTTTAAATAGCTTAATGATTTCAAATTGTTATTAAACTATTAGTCCAGTACAATCACTAAATAGTTATTGAAGCTTGAATAAATAAAAACTTACTTTTAATCTACAGTTTCTTCTTAGATTGGGATGACATTGTATAAATTGAGGTCAAACAAAATGATAGAGGTCATACGATAAATAGGAATTTTATTTTTAAATTGCATCCTTTTCTCCTAAAATATATTTACTAGGTTTTGAATCCGTTCTACGTCCGGGTGCTGAGCGTTTTTATTGGCACATTATTAATTTTATTTAAGCATTACCTGAAAACTTAATGTATTTGCTGTGCAAAAACTTCTCTGTAAACCACATCATTAGTGTAAACGTTGTGATCTTTCTTTAACTTGCCTTGTTGGTGCATCACTTTGTGGGTTGTTTTTTTTCATGTATTCCTCCCCTAGCTTCTTTTCTTCCCTTTATTTAAATTTCACGCCTATGGCCAGTGTGCGCAGTGCAATGTTCACATTGGAGTTGAATCCATCAATAAAATGGTGCCAGAGTCAGAGCATGCACATGCCGCAATCTATGGCGCCATTTTCTTGAAGACACTGTCTTTAAGAATATAATCTGAAACAAACTGGTGACATTAGTGTGGCACCCCACGGTTCGGTTGCCACAGGAACACCTGGAGCAGGGAAGGATTTCCACATCAGGTAAGCTTACGCACAACACCTTCCACCCCAGACCTGAAGAGGGAGCTCTACTTGCCTACTTCAGGCAAGGTCTTCTATAAATTCAGGCCCAAGGGTGGAGTTAGGCTGTTCAGTATAGTGCAGTACTGAGGAAGACATCCTGGTGGACGGTGCCGCGCTAGGCCCGTGCCAGTAAGTGAGCTTAGCCAGTATGAGGGACCCAAGAGTGAGGGTCAGAGGCTAGGCGAGTTAGCCAGGGGGAGCGGAGCCGCACCGGTTTGCCCAGAAGATCTATGTCGACAGCCCGGACACCGGAGTCCGAAACTGCATGGGTCCAGTCAGCCCAGCCGTAAAGACCGGGGCCAGGGAGATTTCAAGTCTTCTGGCGCAGCAGCACTTGAGGCACAGCCACTTAGCAGAGTCCGGGACCGTAGTGGATGCAGCGGTGCCCGCAGCAGAGCTTTCACAGCCTGCCATACAAGTGAGGACTACAAGAGAGGGTCAGGGCCTAGCTCGGACAGCACAGGACTAAAGCACACACACAGCGTAACAGGGAGGCATCATAACTCATCGGATGTGGAGATCCCGAGCTGCTCCCATACCACCTGGACAGTACCCTGGACGTCACCTTTCACTGTGGGTTAGTGTCAGAGTAATAGCGGTAGTTTTGTTTGTTAACTTCACCAGTCACAAAAACGTTTGCCTCATCACTCATCTGAAGGCAAATGTCTATGCTGTGAAGATACTAGATGTGCAGCATCTGAAACAACGGATGCTGGAAGCCTTTGCTAGCATTTCTTCTGCGGTGTTGCTAACAGTGAGTCAAGAGTGGGAGAAGAGGGTTGAATTGACAATCCAACATAATGGGCAGCAGTTATAATACATTTTATAAGTGGTCATAAACATGTAAATAACTCATGAAAGAATGAAGTTACGTTAAAACCCAGCACACCATTGTTTTTCTCACGAAATTCTCAATATGTTTGATGTGTCATATAACCCTCTTCCCATTGAAAAAAATAAAGTTGGATCCAAAACTTCAAAATGGCCGCCATGGTCACCACCCATCTGGAAAATGTTTCCCCCTCCCATATACTAATGTGCCACAAACAGGAAGTTGATATCACCAACTCTTCCCATTTTATTTATGTGCATCCATATAAAGGGTCCACCCTGTAGATAATGTATTAGGTGTAGTGAAATGTATACATGTAGTAGTGCTGGCAGTATATAAGGGTATAACATAGGATGATGGTAGGATAGGTTGCCCAAGAACTGACTGCAGGTACGTGACAGTTGGGATTAGCCCAGCAGGAGGAGCTAGTGCACAGAGGGTGAGACTGCTGAAGCCAATCAGTAGCTGGGGGCGTATTATCTTGTCAGCAAGGATTTAGACAGAATGATGAATGCAGCATTATATTATAGACTAGATGGTGACCCGCTTCTAACGCATCGGGTATTCTAAAATATGTATGTAGTTTATTTATGAAGATTTAAGAATAATGCAATGAATACACGATATCTATCTATCTATCTATCATCTACCTATGTGTCTATCGTTTATGTATGCTATATTTATTTATCATCTCTATATGCATGTTTTATCTATCTATCTATCTATCTATCTATCTATCTATCTATCTATCTATCTAGATTCGTATATTGGTGCAGCACAGCTCCCCTAGGTGCTCAGCAGTCACAGCTCCTCTCCTCCTTGCTGTATAAGTATACAAAATAAAGGACTGCAGCACTCTTCTTTGTGAAACAACCGCCTTTATTCGGCCATCAGGTGGGTGGTGACAACGTTTCGGGATCCTGTCCCTTTCTCTAGCAGCTATACAATGTCAAGGCTAGGTTTTTTATACCCTTGATTTTCATATGCTCACATAATTGCCAATTATCACATTCAGTTGTTTTTTATCTATATAGTGCCCTCTAGTGCAAAAACAGTGCTAGTGCACACTTATTCACCTTTTATATCATTATATTTAGCCCTTATTTTCCACATCATATATTTGCATTATCTGTTCCATATTGATACTTATTTGATTGCTTTACATGTCGATATTCATCACCTTGCACAGCTATGACTTCCACCTGGTCCGCCCTCTCCTATGCAGCATACAGTTCTCCTACTTGTTTTCCTGCCGCCATTGCACGTGTCCAGCGTCTCTATGAGATCGCCCGCACATGCGCGGTGCAATTTGAGTAGTTTACCGTCGCTATGGCAATACCGGATATCCGGCGTCCGCCATCTTGCGACTCGCATTATATGCCTTTACACCTGCATTTGCATTTCAGCGGTGTTTACATGCCTGTTGTCAATGTCCACTTGGTAGTTTGTGCAAATTGAGCAAAATTGTGTATGTGCAGGTCACTTATATCCAAAAAGTGCTATGTGCACATGCTAAAATCTATTTTGAGACTATTCGTTAATTTTATTTTAAAACTACCGTTATCGTTATTAGTCTCCCCTATTTTACTTGTCATTATCCCTCGCCCATGAATCACCAACCACAGTGTGTATACCACTGCGGTTAGGTGTCAGCCTTACATGGTGATAGGAAACCCCATCGCTCACCATGTATGCCGATCTTGGGGTCAATAGGATTTCTTATACTATTGGGGATACCCTAGATTATCCATTTAGTAGTTCCATGATTAATAAACCATAGTCATATCATATAGTCACATTATTTTATTTTTTTGTGCTTAAAGTGCTGAAGTTTCATACATTTAAAGTGCTATGCATTGCATCCATAAGATGCTTGTGTTATTGTATAGAATTAAAGTGCTTATCGTCATGTGCTTTGTGCATGGCATCTACAGGTCAACCAGATAGTCTGTTCTGCAAATTTGATAGCGGCCACCGTTTCTGCCTTGCTGTGCTTTCTACCGGAACATTGCTCTGGATCATTAGATGGGCTAAAATATGAATACTAATAATAAAACATATAAATATATTAAAATACATTAAAATTCATCTATATGAATACTAGTGTGCATCGAAATTACACCTAAAAGTGATTAATATCTGATTATCATTAAACTCGTATACAGTTTGTGCCTTTATTGTGACTAGTGCTCTCTATCTACAAGTACCATTTTTACGTCCGAGTTACTTTTCCTATCAGGGTTCTCTTGTTTATTTCCGATTTCCTTACTACCTACTTTACTTTGTTACAAAATCTCTATAATGTCAGACTCATTTTGTATTCAACATTCATCCCTGACGGCCTCAGAGTGTTTAGTTTATAAATCCACTCTAATTCTCTTATCTTCAATAACTTGGTCCTGTCTCCGCCTCTTCTGAGTGGGGGTATTGCATCGATTAATCTAAATTTCAGATCCCCCTCTTTGTGATTTTTTTCTACAAAATGTCTTGGGACTGGCAGGTCTTTCCTCTTTGCTCTGATGTCATGCCTATGCTGGTTAAAAACGCGTTTTAAATTCTAAAGTGGTCTCACCTACATATTTGAGGCCGCATGGACATTCTAGCAAGTAGATCACGTGGTCACTATTACAGGTCAGGAAGTGGTTAATTTTATATTCGACTCCATTATGTGTGAAACTTGGACCTTTCTGCATGTACTTACAATCAATGCATGAGATACACCACAGGTGATCTAGGGTCGAGATGGAGTCTGCCCACTGAGAAGTGGGGGGTGGACAAGGAGGACAGGGATGTCAGCGTTAGGACTCGTCGGACCTGAAGTCACTTTGTCGCAGTCGACGAGCAAACAGACATTGGCCAATGTGTGTACCAAGAACTTCAGAAATAAAAAGATAAGATTTTGAGTTTTTTGAAAAAACGTAAGTTTTTAACCTTTTTCTCCTATATATATAGCTTATTAGCATATGTACATCATTGGTAGTAACCGAGTGCTGCAGAGTATTTTTTTCTAGTTATTTGATCCAGCAGCCCTGCTGGCACCGGTTCACATTAGTCTGTGAGTGCTATGCATTTTTTTTTTTTTTTTTTTTTTTTTTTTTTTTTCTGTTTTGTATCTTATGGAGTGGCTGGCTCCATGCTGCAATTTGCACCCTTGTTGACCACAGGTGATCTAGGGTCGAGATGGAGTCTGCCCACTGAGAAGTGGGGGGTGGACAAGGAGGACAGGGATGTCAGCGTTAGGACTCGTCGGACCTGAAGTCACTTTGTCGCAGTCGACGAGCAAACAGACATTGGCCAATGTGTGTACCAAGAACTTCAGAAATAAAAAGATAAGATTTTGAGTTTTTTGAAAAAACGTAAGTTTTTAACTTTTTTCTCCTATATATATAGCTTATTAGCATATGTACATCATTGGTAGTAACCGAGTGCTGCAGAGTATTTTTTTCTAGTTATTTGATCCAGCAGCCCTGCTGGCACCGGTTCACATTAGTCTGTGAGTGCTATGCAGTTTTTTTTTTTTTTTTTTTTTTTTTTTTTTCTGTTTTGTATCTTATGGAGTGGCTGGCTCCATGCTGCAATTTGCACCCTTGTTGACCACAGGTGATCTAGGGTCGAGATGGAGTCTGCCCACTGAGAAGTGGGGGGTGGACAAGGAGGACAGGGATGTCAGCGTTAGGACTCGTCGGACCTGAAGTCACTTTGTCGCAGTCGACGAGCAAACAGACATTGGCCAATGTGTGTACCAAGAACTTCAGAAATAAAAAGATAAGATTTTGAGTTTTTTGAAAAAACGTAAGTTTTTAACTTTTTTCTCCTATATATATAGCTTATTAGCATATGTACATCATTGGTAGTAACCGAGTGCTGCAGAGTATTTTTTTCTAGTTATTTGATCCAGCAGCCCTGCTGGCACCGGTTCACATTAGTCTGTGAGTGCTATGCAGTTTTTTTTTTTTTTTTTTTTTTTTTCTGTTTTGTATCTTATGGAGTGGCTGGCTCCATGCTGCAATTTGCACCCTTGTTGACCACAGGTGATCTAGGGTCGAGATGGAGTCTGCCCACTGAGAAGTGGGGGGTGGACAAGGAGGACAGGGATGTCAGCGTTAGGACTCGTCGGACCTGAAGTCACTTTGTCGCAGTCGACGAGCAAACAGACATTGGCCAATGTGTGTACCAAGAACTTCAGAAATAAAAAGATAAGATTTTGAGTTTTTTGAAAAAACGTAAGTTTTTAACTTTTTTCTCCTATATATATAGCTTATTAGCATATGTACATCATTGGTAGTAACCGAGTGCTGCAGAGTATTTTTTTCTAGTTATTTGATCCAGCAGCCCTGCTGGCACCGGTTCACATTAGTCTGTGAGTGCTATGCAGTTTTTTTTTTTTTCTGTTTTGTATCTTATGGAGTGGCTGGCTCCATGCTGCAATTTGCACCCTTGTTGACCACAGGTGATCTAGGGTCGAGATGGAGTCTGCCCACTGAGAAGTGGGGGGTGGACAAGGAGGACAGGGATGTCAGCGTTAGGACTCGTCGGACCTGAAGTCACTTTGTCGCAGTCGACGAGCAAACAGACATTGGCCAATGTGTGTACCAAGAACTTCAGAAATAAAAAGATAAGATTTTGAGTTTTTTGAAAAAACGTAAGTTTTTAACTTTTTTCTCCTATATATATAGCTTATTAGCATATGTACATCATTGGTAGTAACCGAGTGCTGCAGAGTATTTTTTTCTAGTTATTTGATCCAGCAGCCCTGCTGGCACCGGTTCACATTAGTCTGTGAGTGCTATGCAGTTTTTTTTTTTTTTTTTTCTGTTTTGTATCTTATGGAGTGGCTGGCTCCATGCTGCAATTTGCACCCTTGTTGACCACAGGTGATCTAGGGTCGAGATGGAGTCTGCCCACTGAGAAGTGGGGGGTGGACAAGGAGGACAGGGATGTCAGCGTTAGGACTCGTCGGACCTGAAGTCACTTTGTCGCAGTCGACGAGCAAACAGACATTGGCCAATGTGTGTACCAAGAACTTCAGAAATAAAAAGATAAGATTTTGAGTTTTTTGAAAAAACGTAAGTTTTTAACTTTTTTCTCCTATATATATAGCTTATTAGCATATGTACATCATTGGTAGTAACCGAGTGCTGCAGAGTATTTTTTTCTAGTTTTTTTTTTTTTTTTTCTAGTTATCTATCTATCTATCTATCTGTATAGACAACACCTTGAGATGGAGATGTGGTGCACAGCCGTCCCGCCCTTCTCTTTAGCTGTTCACAAAAACCCAGCCCTGCTAAAGATAAATTAAGTTTCTCAGCATCTATGATACTGGAACATTACATCTGGGTTAATATCACCAAATTTAACAATTTCGATGATACCCATCTCCCCTCTTATACTTAACGTGTGATCACCTTACTATATAAAATATCTATACATTTATCACACCTATGTATTTATGTATACCTATGTCATATCTTTCTGTTATTTAGCTATGTATTATCTATGTATTTAGATCTATATATTTGTGCATCTGTCCATCTATTTATCTTTTTGCATTTTACATCTATGTATTTATCTATCTATCTATCTATCTATCTATCTATCTATCTATCTATCTATCTATCTATCTATGTGTATATATTAAATATCTATGTAACAGACTAATAATGCAATGAATATACAGCATTTTACTGGTACAATATATGCATTATCATTAAATGTAGTCAACCTAAAATATTTTTGTACATCACATTTCTTGTGAAAACCTTAGGACTATCTGTAAGCAAGTGTCCTTGTAAAGGGGTTTGAAGAACTTGCACCTTGACTTTGGATCTCATTTTAACTCTAGAAAATGCAACGTACAGCTGTCCATGGCCAAAAACTGGCTTCGGTAGATATATGCCAACACGGTGTAGAGTTTGACCTTGTGATTTGTTTAAAGTCATGGCAAAAGCTGGTTTTACTGGAAACTGTCGATGCCGAAGCCTAAATGGAAGACCTGTGCCTGAAGGACATAAATCAGTGCGTGGAATAAACACTTTGTCTCCTTTTGCTGATCCACTGATGACTCTTGCTTGAATTAGGTGGGAATGGAGTCCAGTAACAATAAGGCGAGTTCCATTACACAGACCATTTTTTGTATTTAGATTCCGAAGTAACATTACAATTGTTCCAACTTTTAGTTGTAGTCTGTGGGATGGCATTCCTGATGAATAGTCCATAAGACTATTTAAAAAGTCAACTGGATAATGCTCTCGTTCATCTTCATTGTCTACATCCACTGAATCATCACTGTTGTACAGCTTATACTCTCCAGGCATTCTATCCATCACATGGGAATTTAGCAGAGCCATATCATCATTCTTGGGACACAGAATTGCATGGGAAGAGGCCCTCTCAACACTGGTTTGGTGGTTCACATTAATTTCAATGCGTTGTCCAAAAACATCAGTTACAATGCATGCAGTACACAAATTGTCTTCTGGTATTTCAATAATATCTTCTCTAAGGTTGTATTCGTTGCTAAGTTCACCATTACCAAGTTTAAGAAAGCAATTGCTGTACTCTGGGTCTGAAGATCGCATGTTGTTAATTAGTTGGAGTTGAGTATACTGTTTCCAAAGATCAGCCATTTTTAAGCTGGACTCAATAACATCTGTTCTTGTTCCTGTTCAATTTGGTATGACTGGAAGGCATTGCCTAAAATCTCCACCAATGACAAAAACTTTACCTCCAAGCGGAATTTCAATCTGTTCAGCAACTTTTATAGTCATTACTTCATGCAGAAGTCTGTTAATTAAGGTCAAAGCAAATTTGGGTGCCATGGTGCACTCATCAAGTATCAAAAGATGTGCGTTGTTTAACTGTTTTCCAGCAAATGTGTCTTGTTTTTGTTGTGTCTTCTGGAAACCGAAATTTCGTTGACAGGAACTGGTATCCCAAAGAGTGAATGTATAGTGTGACCTCCTGATAAAAGAT
The DNA here is from genome assembly GCA_033576535.1 of Allobates femoralis. Lineage (NCBI taxonomy): Eukaryota > Metazoa > Chordata > Amphibia > Anura > Aromobatidae > Allobates > Allobates femoralis. Next base: position 120,126,972 of record JARQOC010000003.1, read on the forward strand.
TTGCTGCAATACCTGTTGTAGCCGATGGCAATACGACTTTTCCCAACCCTCTACCGTGATGCATTAAAACTTCATATAGGTATGTTTTACCGCTCCCTCCTGAACCGTCAATAAAGAAACATTTTGTCCTTGCATCTGCTTGGTTTTCTATGGCACTCACAATAGTATCATATGCAATACGTTGTTGTTCATTAAAAGAGTTTATTTTCTGTGTTGCCAACAATAATTCGTAAGCTTCATCATACTCTGTAAGTTGTGGAACTTGAGTTGTAGGCTGTGTCGGAAAATGTTTTTCTATGCAGTAGTAAGACATTTTGGATATCTCACATGGCATAAGATTGGCAATTTTGACAATCTCCACTTTTGTTGTGAAGACGTAAACAGTAATCCTCGATTAGATGTTCTTTGAAATTTGTCCAAAGTTGAGCGGGATTTGTAGGTGGTCCAAATACACAGATGTAAGCAAACAATTGGCGAAGTTGCTTAGGCTTATGTAGGGTAACTGCGTCTTCTAAAGTAAGTGTCCAAACAGTATCATCCAATAAAAGTCCTGAAGCCAAAGATGCAGCTTTAAATGTATCGTGCAATACTTCATTAACTGTTTTAAAATAATCATAACTTGTAACTCCTTTGACATGCAGCAGTAACAGCCGAAGGCAATATCTTTCTTGATCCTTGACACTAACAGTATACATGCGTCCAATTATTTTGCTAAGCCCTTGTTGTCTTGGCTTCAAGTTTTATTCCAAATGTAATGCTCTGGAATCTCGCGATACAAATACTGCCTTGCGTTGTCATCATGTTGGTTCAGCAAAAACCATTCCATTAATGTTGACGTTGTGCTTAAAGTTTTTGAAACATCTTTGACTTGACAATTACATTAAAATAAAGCCGTTGTTGATTAGGTAAATGGATAGCTAAACGTATAATGGCATGGGACTGTGAATGCATTGGAAATGCAAATATCCTCCAAGCAGCTTCTGGAGCACTCACATATCTTGAGCCAAGAAAAGTTGATGATTCATCGTGATTGACTGTTTTCTGTTGTATTTCAACATTAGCTTTGTCATGGCCCTTGTAGATGTACTTGAAAAGATATTTCACACTTTTTATTGAAGCGCAGATTTCTACGTTGATGTGACAGTTGTAGTGTTTTGATCAGTACGGGTGGTATGGGACTATCCATGAGTTATTTATATATTTTTTTTTCTAAACAATGTTATCAATGTGTGCTCGCCGGTAAGATAGGTAGCCATCCAAGTCTTTAAAAGTGTGCTGTATTAACTCCTTTGGAAAGCCTTTAGTACACTTGCCATTTTCCATGCATGGACTTTTTGGATTTGCTTCACCGCATGGACCATGGACCATATGAGAGATGACAATATCATACAGTTCAGGATATTTTTCTTGGTTATGAATTTCAGCCCACAGTAAGTTGCCAATTTCTTCCTCTGTGCGAAACTTAGAATCCGCATCTAAGATAATAAGTATATGCGCATGTGTGAGACCTCGTATCTGAAACTCAATGATGTGTACCATTGCTACATCTGTTCCAAAAAGGCCATTTTTGATATCTTTCAAAAGGCTGGTGAGTTTGAGTCGAAATACGCGTGCAACTAAGTCCGGCCTGTGTTCCACTTGTTGTCAGGGTTCTAGATTTTCAATAATTTCCGGCCATTTAGGATTACAGGTCATTGTCACAAAAATGTAGTACTGCAGTTGTGTAATTCGTCTTACAGTGCCTTGCTGGTGTAGGTTTTCATTGAAAGAATAGAGGATACAGAAGAGCATCAAGGTTGCTGTGCAAAATGCTAATTTGCTGTGTTTTAGGAAGCAAAGGGTTGTTAAGGTCTGGATTAAGATGGACTAATATATTCCTTTGAAAAGGAGGCTCTGCATCATTGTTTTTGAAAAACAACTGCAACCTCACTTACACGTGGTTTGTTATAACGCCAGGGATCTTGTGTACGTTCTTGTTTAATTGCCATGACAATAGGAGGCATTTCAGTCCATTTTGTATAGCCCTCTGTTGCTCCTCATCTTCAACGTCTTTTAGCATGCGATATGCGGCAGCAAATGGGCTGATTTGTTGTAAATTTACGGCAATGAGATTCATCAATTCAGCATTAAACTTTTCGTTTTCTTTCAGAATCATCCTTTGTTCTGTAGCTTCATTTGTATCAAGAATGTATAATTGTGCAAATTTTGGTGGTTGTCCTATTTCTGGGTAAAGTGTTCCAGTGCAGTGGTAGATCTAGCCATGAATTTTATAACAAAACGGTCCGAATCCAGGGGCGGTGCAATGTTGGCACCAAATGAAGCAAACGCATGAGAACTGTTGATGCTTCTGATATTGTCCATAAAATTTCTACTGTGTTAATTGCTTTAGTCAATTGCTCAAACAGATCTGAGTAGTGAAGTCTTGGTAGCATAACTTTCCCTTTTTGGCAGCATTGAGTAAACTTATTGTCAGGTGGTTTTTCATCAATAAAATTTAGAGAGTTGCATGTAGAGCAAGCTACATTCATATTCTCACAGTAGTATTGAATAATTGTCGTTTCATCATTTGTGACATAACATGCAAGTTGTTGAATAGTCTTCTGGGCTTGCCTTAGTTTGCAAAAGAAAAAACAAAGGTTGCGCCACGCTGCATTGAGGAAGACGCAGTCAGCGTCGAAACGCGTTGTGGCAGGAGGGCTTTTATTTGTTGAATGAATAAAACTCAAAGGTAATATATTTAAGAGCATTGTGTATCCTGTTTTAGCTCTCAGCGCTTACTATTATTATACCACATTTATTCATTGCCTTAGTTGGTAGAGCATTTGTGTTGTATGAATGTCGCGAACATGTTGTTGTCTGTTTGCCCTATCTTCTGGAAATTCATACAGCCGACACTGTCTATGAGATTCGGCATCTTGGGCTTGTCTGGCAGCAGTTTGTTGTGGTGTCTCCTGTTGCTGACGATGTCTGTGAGATGCCGCATCCTGGGCTTGTCTCATGGCAGTTTGTTGTGGTGTCTCTTGGTGTCGACGTTGTAGTCAACTTGCTGCTTCTGCAGCTTTTCTGTCATCGTCATTGGCGTATTTGCGCTTACGACCAATTAAACCCATTGAATAAACGTGACTGAAGTAGTTCAGACTGTCACTGCCACAATGTATGAAGTAAATGTGACTGAAGAACAGCACACTATGACTGACAGACCTTGTAAACAGGAGTGAAGTGCGTCATACTATGAGTGGCAGACCTTGTAAACAGGAGAGAAGTGTGTCACACTATGACTGACAGATCTTGTAAGCAGAAGTGAAGTGCGTCACACTATCAGCGGCAGACCTTGTAAACAGGAGTAAAGTGCGCCACACTATGACTGACAGCCTTGTAAAAGGAGTGAAGTGTGTCACACTATGACTGACAGCCTTGTAAACAGGAGTGAAGTGCGTCACACTATGACTGACAGTCTTGTAAACAGGAGTGAACTGCATCACACTATGACTGACAGCCTTGTAAACAGGAGTGAACTGCATCACACTATGACTGACAGATCTTGTAAACAGGAGTGATGTGCGTCACACTATGACTGACAGCCTTGTAAAAGGAGTGAAGTGCGTCACACTATGACTGACAGCCTTGTAAACAGGAGTGAATTACGTCACACTATGACTGACAGTCTTGTAAACAGGAGTGAACTGTGTCACACTATCACTGACAGCCTTGTAAACAGGAGTGAACTGCATCACACTATGACTGACAGCCTTGTAAACAGCAGTGAAGTGTGTCACACTATGAGTGGCAGCCTTGTAAACAGGAGTGAAGTGCGTCACACTATGAGTGGCAGTTCAAATTGCGCGCCAATATAATCAGCGCACTTGGTGCGTGTTTTAAAACACGCTTCACTGATTGGTTGCTGCGGCCGACGGCAACCAATCAGCGAAGCAAAGCACGGCTTGGCAGGGGTTTTAAATCCAGCGCCGCAGGATTCATATTTCCTGCCAAGCCGAGCCTCTTCGCTGATTGGTCGCCACCGGCCGCGCCGACTAATCAGAGAAGTAGCGTGGTCGGGGTACTACCACTGCGAGCTGACGCCGGTCATCTCCCGGCTGGTTCACTGCGGACCTCTGTGTGGCAGTAGATGAGCCGCGGCTGCTGTCAGGAGATCAGTGGCTGCGCCAATGATCTCCCGATGATAGCCGCAGCCGGATGCGTGTATCTCAGCGAGTTTGAATGCGCCCGGCAGTTTTGCATACGCTTTGCTCATTGGTTGCCGTGGAACGACAGACACGATTAGGCAATTATATAGTAGATTAATCCTCTATCAGACTGTTATTTTTGTAATCTATTTTTCATTGTTTTGTTTGCAGCCTGAAATAAAATAAATAAGGTGTGAATGTATACTAATAATGTGATTTATATGCCCACATTTATACATTTATTTTTAAATATCACAGGATGAGCTACTTACTTCTTACAATTGAAAACTGCCCATTGAGGTCTATGGAAAGTACTGAAAATACAAATGAATCAGGATTTCATTGGTATCTAACAATTCGAGCTGTGGTTAGCTCCGCCACTGTCTGGACATCATGACGCATAATTGAGAAATTCATGGATGTAGCTTACTTGACTTGTCATGGTGGTAATAGTGGTGTTATTATATAATATAATATTAACAACATTGAAGATATCCAGCAATGATGGGAAATCGCCCAGGGTTTCTGCATTTAAAGAGAGAATCTTTAGGGGACCTGCTCACCACAGACCATTTCTGTAACTCAGGATCTTGCACATCCATGGCACCCTCCTCATCCTCTAAAGCAAGGGCTGAGTAACTGGACCCTATAATTGATGAGCCTTGTAATCACTGAGGATCCAACCCCTGGAAAATGGCATCCAAGGGTATCACTATTTGAATTAAGAAAATATTGCTCTAATCTAATATGGCAGCAATGTCCTCATTGAGAAGCATCCCGGTGTTCTGGTGCCATCCTGGATACTCATCTGCAGCACGTCATCTTTTTTTCCCATCTTATTGCTATGGGTCATTATATCCTTGCCACACAGGATCTTAATCTCAAAGCTTTCTTTGGACCCTTACTGTTATTTTTGTGGCTCAGGTACTCCTAGTTCAGCAGCAGTTAGCCACAGTACTAGAACACAGGGGAACACTCACTGTGACTGGATCTCATCTCTGGCAGAGAGACCTTGGCTGTCATTCTGCTGACTATCCCCAGGCAGCAACACGGACAAAGCAGAGGGATCTCCATACAACGTTGCTCTTCCTTCTCAGCATCTCTCCGTAAAATCCTTTGAGCACCTGATTGCTGCTTACTCTTGGTTCAGCTAGCAGCAGGCCACAATTTCCCTGCTCTCTCTGGAACCAGGTCAGACAACGCAATCTCCTCAAACCTACCCTGTGTCTTAACACCCCTTTGAGGAGATAGTTGGTGAATTGGGGATATTTCTTGGGGCCATCCTAGAATTTTTAGTCATGATTCTTGGAACTCTAAACAAACATTTCCTCTAATGATATAGCCATGACCACACCCCCTAAATGAAATATATATATTTAATAGCCTTGCTTCTGCAGCCCAAATTAGTCAATGTCATTTAGTATCAATCCAAAAAGCTGGATTTCTTGTTGGTTCATTGTACATCAGTTTTATCCAACACCAGCCCTCAAGAGCCACCAACAGAAAACATTTTCATGAATTCCTTAGTATTGCATAACTAATGGAATTGTCTTGTAGACAATACTAGGAGATTTCTGAAAACATGATCTGTTGGTGACTCTTTAAGAGTGGAGTGGGTTTCGATGATTGGAACTAAGCTTAAATTAGCATGCAGGAGAAGATAGGAGAGGCTTGAGACTTAGGTTACGTTCACATACCGCATTTTTTTTACGGCCGCATTTTTCCCCAAGAGCGCAGGGGGAAGTTATGTCAAACGGGGGCAGGAATAATCTTGTTCCTGTGTGACATTGGTGTACTTTCACTTTTGCAGTGTATCTACATACACTGCGAAAAGCAAACTAAAAGAAAGCAATTTTTAAAAATAAAATAAAAAAATACCTCTCCGCCTAGTGTCCTGTCCGATCACTGCAGGACCTTAAAGAGGACCTGTCACCCCCTGGTGCATGTCAATCTAAATGCACCACTGAATGCAGCGTGCCTTCTGCATTCAGGGAAGGGGTCCCCCATGTCTCTAGCCCCCTTGTGCCCTGAGAAATAGACTTTACATATAAAATAGATTTTACATATAGTGAGTCTGGAGGGCCTTCCTTCTTATGCAGTCAGTGCTGGCACAGAGGTTCTCCCTGCCTCCAGCTGCTCTGTCCTGCCTCCGGCTGCTCTATTCCTCCTCCTTATTGTGTGCGGCCCCCTCCTTGCCTGCGCTGGCATCTAAGCTTCTGATCTCACACAGGCGCATAACGAGGTTGTGACGTCAGTAGCCAGCTCCCGTCCTCGCTATGCGCCTGCGTGAGATCAGAAGCTTATACGCCGCCGCAGGTGAGGAGGGGGCCACACACAATAAAGAGGAGGAACAGAGCAGCAGGAGGTGGGGCAGAGTGGCCAGAGGCGGGGGACAACCTCTGTGCCAGCGCTGACTATATACTGTAAGAAGGATGGCCCTCCGGACTCACTATATGTAAGATTTATAAAGTCTATTTCTCAGGGCACAGGGGCCTAGAGACAATCGGGACCCCTTCCCTGAATGCAGCAGGCATTCAGTGGAGCATTTATATTGTTATGCACCAGGGGAGTGACAGGTCCTCTTTAATCAGCTGATCAGCAGCAAACCGATCAGCTCATGTGTCACCTGACAGCATCAGCTGATCGGTTTAAATCACCCACCAAAACTGTTCCGTTTTGGCAGGTGTTTTAAACCAATCAGCTGATGCTGTCATATCATGATTAGCTGATGATGTCACATGGCACATCAGCTGATTGCTACCAGCCAATCACATCGTTAAGATCCTTGCAGCGATCAGACGTCTTCTCCTTGGTCCCAGGACAGCCGGCGGAGAGGTAAGTATTTTATTTTTAATAACTTTTGTTAACTAATATTTCTTTGTTGCAGTGTATGTAGATACAAAACTCCAGGCTCAACATGTTACATAGGGGAGGAACACAGGATTCTTTCTCCCCCGTGTGACATTACATCCTGCTATTCCCCCTGCGCCCGCAATTATAGGCGCTGAAATACAGCATCGTGTGAACGGCAATGCGTATTACAGCTCCTTATAATGGGGCCTATGGGAAAAGGCGTGCCTATATCTGCGCAAAGAATTGACATGGTCATTCTTTTTACATGCGCGCTTTCTCCCGCAAAAGTGCGGCTGAAAAAAGTGCAGTGTCTGAACGGCAAAAGTGAAAGTCCATTCACTTTGCCTGGAAACGCAGACACAGATGCGCTTTTATGGGAAAAGCGTGCGTAAAAAGACGTGAAAATTACACTTTGTGTGAACATAGCCTTAATTGACAGGGAGTTTGGTTGTCGATATTTACACTAAGCATTGAGCTGCTTTCAATGTAAGCTGCAGAAATAAAACAATTTTACAGCTATTTTTTGACATACTAAACAGAATACAAAAAAGATGAATGTATGCAAATAGGTTTTCGTTTAGAAAATTCTGTATGCTTGTAGCTGAAAGAGCATAAAAAAATATCTTCAGGGTTTAAAATCACTCCTTTCTAGAAATTGTCACTTCAGTGAGGAAGTGGACGAACTCTAGCGCTTTCGGTAGCTATTCTCAAAGTCATAATCGTCTCCTTATCAAGCTGTTTAATATGACTTGGGATTTGTGCCAGATCAGAACCCCAAAGGTTCTGATCTGGCACAAATCCTAAGTCATATTAAAAGTTTTGTTAAAGAGTTGATTATGACTTTGAGGGTAGCTACCGAAAGGTGGCGTTAGAGTTCGTCCACTTCCTCACTGAAGTGATAGTTTGCATATTTCCCAGAGGAGCATTGCGGCTATAAGCTTCTTTATCAGCTTATCTGCCTTCTTAAGCTGGCAGACAAATTCCTCTCCATGAGGTAGAAAGCTAGTTCCCCAGACCTCGTCTTAGCCTACTCACACAGCCAGATTAGAATTCCCACACAGTGCACTGATGAGGGGCAGTCACCCCTGAAACGCAGCATCTGCAGTTTAGGGTTCTGATCTGGCACAAATCCCAAGTCATGTTAAAAGGCTTGTTAAAGAGACGATTATGACTTTGAGGATAGCTACCGAAAGTTGGCGCTAGAGTTCGTCCACTTCCTCACTGAAGTGACAGTTTGCATATTTCCCAGAGGAGGATTGCAGCTATAAGGCCACATGCACACGCTGAGTATTTGATGAGTTTTTTACCTCAGGATTTGTAGACAAAACCAGGAGTGGAGCAATCAGAGGAAAAGTCTAATAGAAACACCTGCACCAATTCTGTATTTAATTATCCACTCTTGGTTTAGGCTACAAATCCTGAGGTAAAAAAAACTCATCAAATACTAAATATGTGCATGTGGCCTAAGATTCCTTATCATCTTATCTGCCTTCTTAAGCTGGCAGACAAATTCCTCTCCATGAGGTAGAAAGCTAGTTCATCACATTTTCGACAAGACAGATAAACATCTTTTTAAATACCCAACAAAATGTAAAAAATATATTTCTCTTTTTACATTTTGGTCAAAAAGCATTTACAGAAATTACATACATGAATCCAACATTTAAAAAAGTTACAATAAAACAATAGGGATAAATCATAGAACATTTTGAAGTGGCATTGTAACACAAAATTCACTCTTATACAAATGTAATTCTGTTCTGCTTAAATTAATACTATGCATTGTAACTGGTTACCGCCAGCGAGAACGTGAATTTGAAGATCGGCAATGAAGAAATAGAAATGGTAGACCGTTTTATCTTCCTGGGGTCCCTCTTTGATTTTAACTGCAGCTTTACTCTTGAAATCAAGAGGCAGTTTACTATGGGTCTAGTGGCAATGATGAACATAGAGCAAGTGTGGAAGTGCAAGGACATCTCAATCACCACTAATGATGAGCGAGTGGCAAAATATTTGCACTTGCTATGCTCATAACGAGTAGTTTTTAATACTCATCCGAATAGCGAGTGTAATGTTAGTCAATTAGTGATAGGCTCTGCCCACACATATCCGGCCATGAAGTATTTTCGGGAAAGGTTGGGAGGATGGGCTTTTTGTGTTTCTACTGCCTAATACACATTGCTGTGCCCCCTAGAGAGAGCCTAACATTCAATCTGCTTTCACTGGGGTGCACACTCACTTTGTGTACTGAGCGGAAGCAGCAATTTGTGTCAGATCGTTCATAGAGTAACTAGTATCGTGAATTCTGTGCTATCCATGTGATTAGCGAATAGTAATGATTACACTCGCACATCAGTAATCACCACTAAACAATGATTGGTTACAGCCGTTACATTCCCAATCACATTATACAGGTGCGAGACATGGATCTTGATAAAGGGTGATCAAGGAAAGAATGATTCCTTCAAACAGTGGTGCTGGAGAAGACTCCTCTAAACCCTATAGACAGCTAAGATCACAAATAAGACTGTTCTGGAACATGTCAATCCATAGACGTCCCTGGTAGGAAAAGTCATAAAACAGAAACTGTCTTACTTCGGACATCTGATGAGAGCGAATTCCCTCAAGAAGGACATGATGCTTGGTATGGTCAGTGGCAGTAGAGGTGGCGGAAGACCTATGACCCGTTGGCTGGACACCATCATGACAAACACATGAATGAGCATCAGAGAATTGAAAGATGCTGTAACAAACAGAGACTCTTGGAGGAAAATGGTTCACATGGTATCTAATAGTCGGACACAACAGAATAGATTAAATTGGAAGTGTAACTTTACAGCCATAAAGTTTTTCATAAAAGATGCATGCACAAATCTAGAAATTTATTTTTCATTTTGGAAATTTTAGAATGAGTAGAGGTAGTAAATACAACTACACAATGATTGTTGTACCATTTCTCTATTACTAGTTAAAGATATATTGATACAATAAATTGTATAGCATTGAATAGTAAGCTACAGCTTACCAGCAGTCTCTAACACAGCTAAAAGTGTTGGCACCCTTGAAATTGTTACAGAAAATGAACTATTTCTCTCAGAAAGTTATAGCAATGACACGTTTTGTCATATTCATGTTTACTTCCTTTGTTCTTTTGTGTGTATTTAAACAACACAAAAAAAGAAAAAGGCAAATTGGACATAATTTCACACAAGACTCCAAAAATGGGTCAGACATAATTGTTGTCACGTTTTCAAAATTGTGGGTAAACAACTTCAAGCATGTGATGCTTGTTCACCTGTGGCAAGTGACTCAATCTTAGCATTGTGTGTCTGTGTGTACACCACTAAGCATGGAGAACAGAAAAAGGAGAAGTGACTAGTCTGAGGACTTAAGAACTAAAATTATTGAAAAATATCAGCAATCTAAAGGTTGCAAGTATATCTCCAGAGATATTGACGTTCTTTGTTCACGGTGTGAAGTTTACAACCCATTGCACTGTAGCTAATCTCCCTGGATGTGGACATAAAAGAAAAATTGATGAAAGGTTAATGAAACATTGCAACACAGGATAGTGGACAGACCCAATAAAGTTCCAAAGAACTAGAGTCATCACTAGTCATGAGCGAGTATGCTTGTGACTACTCGGTACTCGCACGAGTATCACTGTACTCGGGCTACTCGGCGAGCACCGAGTAATCTCGCGATACTCGTGCTGTGCTCGTGGTCCTCATCCCTGCATGTTGGCGCTCTTTAGAGAGCCAGCCCACCTGCAGGGATTGGCTGGCAGTCACTGCAATGCCACAGCCATGTTAGTTGTGGCATTGCAGTGATTGGCCGGCCCGCACAGCGTGACCGAGCCTTTATAAGACCCGGCCACGATGTGCTCTGCACACAGCCATCCAGACAGTGAGTGTAGGGAGAGTTTCTGCTGCTGCTTAGGGACAGATTTGCGGCCCTCATAGGTAGATCCGGAGCAGGGCTGCAAACTGCTGCTGCTGACCACAACAGTCCTTCTCAGGAATAATCTAGGAGGATATAGTCAGGGTGATCCAGATCGGAATCCAAGCTTTTCTGTGACCATAACAGTCACCAGACTGTTGTACTTACTAGCTTGATACAGGTTAGGGAATAAAATCCTACTTTCCTGTGACCTGAACAGTCACCAGACTGTTGTACTTACTAGCTTGATACAGGCAGGTTCTAAAATCCAACTTTCCTGTGACCTGAACAGTCACCAGACTGTTGTACTTACTAGCTTGATACAGGCAGGTTCTAAAATCCAACTTTCCTGTGACCTGAACAGTCACCAGACTGTTGTACTTACTAGCTTGATAAAGGTTAGGGACTAAAATCCTACTTTCCTGTGACCTGAACAGTCACCAGACTGTTGTACTTACTAGCTTGATACAGGCAGGTTCTAAAATCCAACTTTCCTGTGACCTGAACAGTCACCAGACTGTTGTACTTACTAGCTTGATACAGGTTAGGGACTAAAATCCTACTTTCCTGTGACCTGAACAGTCACCAGACTGTTGTACTTACTAGCTTGATACAGGCAGGTTCTAAAATCCAACTTTCCCGTGACCTGAACAGTCACCAGACTGTTGTCGCTGTATACATTCAAAATGCGCAAGGGCGTTGGCAAGGAACAAGAAAGTGAACGTGATGGTGGTGCAGGCAGAGGCCGAGGTCGTGTGCAAGCACAAATTTCGCAACAACAAAGGGGCACATCTACTAGCTCGCACATCCTGTCCCAAATTCTTGGGGCCCGCAGCAGTACACCGCTCTTGAACCAAGACCAGTGTCAACAGGTTGTTACTTGGATAGCGGATAATGCTTCAAGTCAGATTGGCACCTCCACAAACACCCTGTCTTCCACACGGTCAAGTGTCAGTAGCCGTGATACTGCACCGCACATTTCCCAACCTGATCCTCCTTCCTACCACCAGGCCGAGTACACGTTCACCGACATTACTGATCCCACACTTGGACACTCGGAAGAGCTGTTCACGTATCCATTCGCAGAATCTGGCCTCTCGCCAGCTCCTGTTGAAGTGGGTGATGAGGAGATGGTATGTACAGATGCCCAAATATTTGAGCAGCCACGTTCTCACGAACGGAACGTTGGCAACGTGTCTCAACAAGGGGTGGACGATGATGAGACACAATTGCCAGGAAGTCAGGAGGAGGATCAGGGTGCGGAAGAGGAAGACGAAGTGGTGGATGATCCAGTAGCTGACCCAACCTGGCAGGAGGATATGCAGAGCGAGGACAGCAGTGCACAGGGGGAGGGAGGCATAGCATCCCAACAGGCAGTACGAAGCAGGGTTGTGTCCGCAGGCAGAAGGCAGGCAACCGTTCCCCGGAACAACAACACGACTCAAGGTGCCTGTGCAAATGTTAGGTCTTCCCGAGTCTGGCAGTTTTTTAAGTTGGCTCCAGATGACTCTAAAAAGGCCATTTGCAACACCTGCCATGCCAGCATCAGCAGGGGTATGAAAACTAGCAGCCTGACCACCACCAGCATGATCAGGCACATGTCAGCCAAGCACCCGACTTTGTGGGAAGTACAACAGAGTCGAGGAGCGGTGCTTGCTGATGTCACTGCTATGTCTTCGCGTGTTGTGCGTGCGAGCCAATCTCCTGTCCATGCTGGCCGCGAACAAGCCTCCGGCCCTGCACCTGAAGTTGCCCACGCACAAATAACACCACCATCAAGCACGTCCTTGTCCCAGCTCAGCGTTCAATTATCCATTCAGCAAACCTTTGAACGCAGGCGCAAATACGCTGCCAACGCCCCACATGCTACAGTCCTAAATTCTCACATTTCGCCACTCATAGCGCTAGAAATGTTGCCTTTCCGGCTGGTGGAGACGGAAGCATTCCGCGACCTGATGGCGGCTGCTGTCCCACGTTACTCGGTCCCCAGCCGCCACTATTTCTCCAGATGTGCCGTCCCGCATTGCATAACCACGTGTGCCAAAGCATCACATGTGCCCTGAACAAAGCTGTTTCAGCCAAAGTCCACCTAACCACAGACACGTGGACAAGTGCTTGTGGGCAAGGCCGCTACATCTCCTTGACGGCACACTGGGTTAATATTGTGGAGGCTGGGACCCAGTCTGAGCGAGGGACGGAACACGTCCTTCCCACACCAAGGATAGCAGGCCCTACCTCTGTCAGGGTTTCACCGACACTCTACAGCTCCGGAATGTCATGCTCCTCAGCCTCCTCCTCCTCCTCCTGCGCATCCTCATCCACTGTACCCTCCACACCAGTCCCAAGCTGGAAGCACTGCAGCACTGCCTCTGTGAAGCGGCAACAGGCTGTGCTGAAGCTAGTCTGCATAGGTGACAAACCCCACAATGCAGAAGAGGTGTGGACAGCTCTGAAACAGCAGGCAGATCACTGGCTCACACCTCTGAACCTAAAGGCAGGAAGGGTCGTGTGTGACAATGGCCGGAACCTGGTGGCAGCTTTGAGGCGAGGCCAGCTGATGCATGTTCCATGCGTGGCCCATGTGCTCAACCTGGTGGTTCAGCGGTTTCTAAAATCATACCCAGAGCTGACTGATCTGCTGGTAAAAGTTCGCTGCCTGCACATTTTCGCAAGTCACCTGCTGCTTCAGCCGGCCTTGCCGGCTTTCAGCGCCGTTTGCGTCTTCCGGCCCACATACTGGTGTGTGATGTCCCCATTCGCTGGAATTCAACTCTGCACATGTTGGTCAGGATATGTGAGCAGAAGAGGGCAGTTGTTGACTACCTGCATCACCTAATCCGTCGGGAAATGGGTCAAACTCCCCACATAACACCTGAGGAGTGGAGATGGATGTCTGACCTATGTACCGTCCTCCAAAACTTTGAGGACTCCACCAAGATGGTGATCGGCGATGACGCCATTATTAGCGTCACCATACCCCTACTCTGCCTTCTAAAAGGTCTCTGCTGAAAAACAAAGAGGATGCATTGCAGGCGGAGCGCGATGACTTGGAGCAAGAAACAGTAGTGGGTGTGGGTGATAACACACAGCCCAGCCTCATCTCATCACAACGTGCAGGGGAGGACTATGACGAGGAGGAGGAGGATGAAGACATGGAGCAACTCTCTGGTCAAATTGAGGATATGACATGTACACCAGTCATACCCTCGATTCAGCGTGGCTGGCCAGATGACAGGGGATATGAGGAGGAGGACAGCATGTTCAGTCATCGTGTTGGTCAGGATACGGAAGTGATGGCTGTTAAGAGTCTGGCGCACATGGCTGACTTCATGGTAAGCTGTCTGGCTCGTGACCCTCACGTTCAGAACATCTTGGCCGACAATCAGTACTGGTTGGCAACACTCTTAGACCCACGCTACAAGGAGAACTTTATGTTTCTCATTCCTGAGGCGGAGAGGTCAGCCAAAATGCAGCAGTTCCAGAAGGCCATAGTCACGGAAGTAGGTAAAGCATTCCCCTCACAAAACGCTAGCAGCATAGGTCAGGAATCGGTGGACAACCAAGGCGTACAGCCGAGAGGGCACAAGTCCAATCTGCCAGAGGTAGGGAAACAGTCTTTACGATGTGGGACAGTTTTATCAGCCCCTCACGTACCACAGCCCCTGAGGTGCGGGGGTTGTGCCACAAGAAATACTAAGTTTGGCCAGATGCTGAAGGAGTACCTTGCAGATCGAACAACTGTACTGCGAGATTCCTCTGTGCCTTACAATTATTGGGTCTCCAAGCTGGACACGTGGCATGAATTGGCTCTCTACGCCTTGGAAGTCCTGGCCTGCCCTGCCGCTAGCGTTTTGTCAGAGCGTGTTTTCAGTGCCGCAGGTGGAATCATTACTGATAAACGCACCCGCCTGTCAACTGAAAATGCTGACAGGCTGACTCTGATCAAGATGAACAAGGGTTGGATTGGGCCAGACTTCACCACACCACCAACAAATGACAGCGGAATTTAAATTTTGTTATGGGAATTTGCCATGTACCTCCTATCACCCATGGGTACACACTTCTGGACTTTGGCTAATCGCTGGACTGCTCCTCCTTCTCCTCATGTGCCACCATGATGACCGTTACAATAGTTAGGCTGTTGTTTCAGGTATACCCCCATTGGTAAATTTTTTCGCCCATTCTTTTAGAATGGGCATTACAACGACAGGGGACCCACTCCTTTTCAATGGGAAAAATGTTTTGAGGCCCTCATGCACGTCTCTATCCAGGGACAATGTGGAGCCTCCCAATTTTTGGCTGCCCTGCCAAAGGGCTATACTACAATACATCCAATTGAGGTTTACAGGTCCTCATGCATATCTGTATGCATGGGTCATTGTGGAGCCTCCCAATTTTTGGCTGCCCTGCCAAAGGGCTATACTTACACCCACTTCAGGTTTATAGGCCCTCCTGCACGTCTCTATCCTGGGACAATGTGGAGCCTCCCAATTTTTGGCTGCCCTGCCAAAGGGCTATACTACAATACACCCACTTCAGGTTTACAGGCCCTCATGCACGGCTCTATTCAGGGGCATTGGTGAACCTCCCAATTTTGGACTGTCCTCAAAATGGGCACATTATGTCAAGACAGGGCTTCCTGTACGTCGCTTCTCAGGGACATCGGAGTGCCGCACAATGTTTTCACGTAAAATCTTTCATGTAATCACAAAAAGTAACATACACCAGCTGTATCTCACTATTGGGTATGTGCCCTTAACATTTCCACCCTAAATATTCATTTTGGTGGCATTTTGGAATGTTTTCTGGTGACTCCGTAAAATTGGCGTGAAACTCGGACAAGATTGTTCACAGCTGTGACTTTTGAGTGAGAAATGCTTCCAGGGGTCTTCCTCATGGTGTTGCCATGTCATTTGAGCACTCTTCTGAGACTTTTGTGACATTTTTAGGGTTTCTACATGCTGCCAGCAGTCATTTCATAAAAATACTCGGGTCTCCCATAGGATAACATTGGGCTCGGTACTCGGGCCGAGTACACGAGTATCTCGGGATGCTCGGCCCGAGTTTCGAGCACTTGAGCATTTTAGTACTCGCTCATCACTAGTCATCACTGTTAGTGTGATCTGTACGTCAAAATTTGAATGAAATGAAATGCTATGGTCCACTGCTGAAGTAGAGGCATAGAAAAACTAGACTGCAGTTTGTCAAAATGTACTTAAGTCAAATTCTTTCTGGGAAACTGTCTTGTGGACAGTGCCTTCACTGTATGCAAAGCATAATGAAATCATGAAATCTGAAGAGTACTAAAGAGTTTTGGATCGCAATGTAGAGCCCAGTGTCATAAAGTTGTTTTTGCATCCTAGGTCCAGCAGACAATGACCCCGAACATAATTTAAGAAGCACCAAGAAATGGATAGAAACAAAGCGCTGGAGAGTTCTCAAGTGGCCAGCAATGAGTCCAGATCTAGATACCATTAAACACCTGTGGAGAGAACTTAAAATTCTTGTTAGGAGAATGTGCCTTCATACGAGCAGTTTTTAAAAAAAAATATTGGTCCAATATTCCAGTTGAGAAGTGTAAGAAGCTTGTTGTTGATCATAGGAAGTGATTGATTACAGTTATTTATTACAAAAGTTGTGCAACCAAATATTAAGTTGATAGTGCCAACAATTTTGTCCTGCACATATTTGGAGTTTTGTGTGAAATAATGTCCACATTGACTTTCTCTGAGTTCATATGTTGTTCCATGGCACACAAAGGAAATAAACATATCACAAAACCTGTAGTATTATTGACTGGAAATTATATTAGTGGTTAAAACAGCAAATAAATGTAAATTACAAAGAGAAGACATATATGTTTATTCAGTGCATGCAACTCCGACATCTTCCCGATGACTGCAGTTTGTTGTCCCCCAGCCTTTGAATTTACAATCTTTGATGGATTTTTCATCTCCAATACATTCAACATCATCCATCCATATTTTGCCATATCCTGCAGGCAGAAACAGTTATTCAGTTATTGAGGCAAGGAAATCACAACACAGCCATTAATATCAGCTACTGCAAATCCAAAAAGTTACCACAAACAACTATTGGGTATTCCTAGCGTGGAGGTACATGTTGTCACTGTTTTGTAGTCCATGGACAAAGTGGGGCAGTTTTTGCTAATCCCACACAAATTGCTATTGATTGGCAAGAACCTGACTATGGCTCTTATCTACCAAGTGAATACCTGTTAGCTAAGTTGGGGGTGTCAAATTGACTAAAGGGGAACAGATACCCTTGCCAAGTAAGTACTGTATCAACGTGGGCCGAAAGTCCACTCTACCAGGAAGAAGCCATTTTTCCAAAAGAAACATAAAAAAGTCAGATTAATTTTTGCAAATGCACACAAGAACAAAGACCTACATTTTCGGAGACATGTCCTGTGGTCTGACTAAACTAAAATTGAACTGTTTGTCCATAATGACAATTGCTATGTTTGGAGGAAAAGGGGAGAAGCTTGGAAACCTAAGAACACCATCCCAACTGTGAAACATGGGGGTAGAAGCATCATATTGTGGGGTTGTTTTGCTGCATGAGGGACTGGTGAACTTTACAAAATACATGGCATCATGACGAAAGAAAATTCTGAGGTAATACTGAAGCAACATCCCAAGACATCAGCCAGGAAGTTAAAGCTTGGGTCTTCTAAATGGACAATGATCTGAAGAATACTGCCAAACTGACTTAAGGATAACAAAGTCAATGTTATGGAGTGGCCATCGCAAAGCCGTGATCAGGTATGAGCAAAGTGACCTACAAACCTGGCTCAATTACACCAGTTCTGTCAGGATGAATGGGCCCAAATTCCTGCCAACTATTGTAAGAAGCTTGTAGAAGGATATCTAAAATGTTTTATCAAAGTCATACAGTTTAAGGGCAATGGTATGAACTACTAATGAAATGTGACTTTGCAGAAAATAATATACCTGCTTTAAAACATTCTTTCTTTCTTATTATTGTTATTATTATCTACTATATAAACGTCTAAGGTTCTCTGTCTGTCACGGAAATCGTGCGCCAGCCACCAATGAGCGAGGAGTATGCAAAAGAGCCGCGCATTCAAAATGCGTGCCAAGCTGAAACCCGGCGACAGCAGCGCATTGGCGCAGCTATCGCCGGGATACAGGCGTCTGGCCACGGCCGCCTCTACCTGCCCGAAGCATGCGGGGGTTGCCGGACCAGCCTCCTCCATCCTCACAGCCTCCTCCATCCTAACAGCCTACTCAATCCCCTCAGCCTCCCCATCCTCATAGCCTCCTCCATCCCCTCCAGGAAGACAATTGAATGGAGCGGCAGTGAGTGTCCCCACAGCGTGCAGGCTCCTCACTGCCTCCTCCATCCCCTCAACCTCCCCATCCTCACAGCCTCCCCATCCTCACAGCCTCCTCCATCCTCACAGCCTCCCCATCCTCACAGCCTCCTCCATCCTCACAGCCTCCCCATCCTCACAGCCTCCCCATCCTCACAGCCTCCTCCATCCTTACTGCCTCCTCCATCCCCTCAGCCTTCCCCATCCTCACAGCCTCCCATCCTCACAGCCTCCTCCATCCTTACTGCCTCCTCCATCCCCTCAGCCTCCCCATCCTCACAGCCTCCTCCATCCCCTCCAGGCAGACGATGGAATGGAGCGCCAGTGAGTGTCCCCGCAGCGTGCGTGCTCCTTACTGCCTACTCCATCCTCTCAGCTTCCTCATCCTCATAGCCTCCCCATCCTCACAGCCTCCTCCATCCTCACAGCCTCCTCCATCCTCACAGCCTCCCCATTCTCGCAGCCTCCCCATCCTCACAGACTCCTCCATCCCCTCGGCCACCTCCATCCTCACAGCCTCCTCCAACCCCTCAGCTTCCCCATCCTCACAGCCTCCTCGATCCTCACAGCCTTCTCCATCCTCACAGCCTCCTGCATCCTCACAGCCTCCTCCATCCGCATAGCCTCCCCATCCTCACAGCCTTCTCCATCCTCACAGCCTCCCCATCCTCACAGCCTCCCCATCCTTGCAGCCTCCTCCATCCCTTCAGCCTCCTCCGTCCTCACAGCCTCCTCCATCCCCTCAGCTTCCCCATCCTCACATCCTCCTCCATCTTCACATCTTCCTCTATCCCCTCAGCCTCCCCATCCTCACCGCCTCCTCCATCCCCTCAGCCTCCTCCATCCCCTCAGCCTCCTCCATCCTCAAAGCCTCCTCCATCCTCACAGCCTACTCCATCCCCTCAGCCTCCCCATCCTCACAGCGTCCTCCTTCCCCTCCAGACAGACAATGGAATGGAGCGACGATGAGTGTCCCCCATGCTCACATCCTCCTCCATCCTCACATCTTCCTCTATCCCCTCAGCCTCCCCATTCTCACAGCCTCCTCCATCCCCTCAGCCTCCCCATCCTTACAGTCGTCTCCATCCTCACAGCCTCCTCCATCCTCACAGCCTCCCCATCCTCATAGCCTCCCCATCCTCACAGCCTCCTCCATCCTCACAGCCTCCTCCATCCTCACAGCCTTCAACATCCTCACAGCCTCCCCATCCTCACAGCCTTCTCCATCCTCACAGCCTCCTCATCCTCACATCCTCCTCCATCCCTTCAGCCTCCTCCATCCCCTCAGCCTTCTCCATCCTCACAGCCTCCTTATCCCCACAGCCTCCTCCATCCTCACAGCCTCCCCATCCTCACAGCCTTCTCCATCCTCACAGCCTCCTCATCCTCACATCCTCCTCCATCCCTTCAGCCTCCTCCATCCCCTCAGCCTTCTCCATCCTCACAGCCTCCTTATCCCCACAGCCTCCTCCATCCTCACATCCTCCCCCATCCTCACAGCCTCCCCATCCTCACAGCCTCCTCCATCCCCTCAGCCTCCTCCATCCTTGCAGCCTCTCCTATCCTCACATCCTCTCCCATCTTCACAGCATCCTCACAGTCTCCTCCATTCTCACAGCCTCCTTCATCCTCACAGCCTCCTCCATCCTCACAGCCTCCTCAACCTCACAGCCCCCTCATCCTCACTCCTTACTCCTGTCTATAAGGTCTGTCAGTCAGAGTGACGCAGTTTACTCCTGACTATAAAGTCTGTCCGTCAGTGTCATAAACTTCATTCCTGTCTACAAGGCTGTCAGTCAGCGTGACACAGTTCACTTCTGTCTACAAGGCTGTCAGTCAGCGTGACACAGTTCACTTCTGTCTACAAGGCTGTCAGTCAGTGTGACAAACTTCACTCCTGTCTACAAGGCTGTCAGTCAGTGTCACGAATTTCACTTCTGAATACAAGGCTGTCAGTCAGTGTGACAAACTTCAGTCCAATCTACAAGGCAGTCAGCAGTGTGACGCAGTTCACTCCTGTCTGCAAGGATGTCAGTCAGTGTCACAAACTTCACTCCTGTCTACAAGGCTCTCAGTCAGCGTGACACAGTTCAATCCTGTCTACAAGGCTGTCAGTAAGTGTGACGCAGTTCACTCCTGTCTACAAGGCTGTCAGTCAGTGTCACAAACTTTACTTCTGTCTACAAGGCTGTCAGTGTGACGAAATTCACTCCTGTATATAAGGCAGTCAGTCAGTGTGACGAACTTCACTCCTGTCTACAATGCTGTCAGTCAGTGTCACAAACTTTACTCCTGTCTACAATGCTGTCAGTCAGTGTGACGCAATTCACTCCTGTTTACAAGGTATTCTAGAATACCAGATGCGTTAGAATCGGGCCACCATCTAGTTATTAATAATTATGGTAATCTTAATTAACCTTAAATTGGAAAGGGTTGTTCTGATTTCATGTCACATAGTGAGAAAAACATGCATATAATATTTGTCGTATTATATAGTGTATGTAAACATCTGGTTTCAACTGTAAAGTATAATTTTTACGAGCATTAGCCAAAAATACCCACCTAAGAAGATGGGAATAACCATTTAAAAGTAGACGTATCAGTATCATTATTTTATTATTGTTCATTGAGCATAGATAAATCCATTTTCAATTTCCTCATTCTAATGGCTGATTGTGATAAATTACAAATCATACATTGATAATAACACTCTCCGGCTTACAATTTGAGAACATTATTATAGGAGTAACCAATAAAAAAAGAAATTAATAACATAAAATTATTACCTGCAGCAAACCTATGCGGGATAATGGAACTAGCACTTCTGTATCCTAGCATCCTGCACACCACATTAGCATCCAGTATGTCAAAATGATCATCACATATGGTACCCCACTGTCCATATTGAAGAACTTCAACTCTTCCTTCATTAGGCTTTGTCCCACCAATGAGTCGTACAGATGAATCTGTGCACCAGATGAAACATTTATTAAATTCTGATACAAATATATCTATATTTCTACTGTAGCATATAAGCATTTCAAGTATCTTGAAAAACTATTCATACATTGTGAACTTTTTCACATACAATATTTCTATTCAAGGCATTGGTTTTCTAAATATATTCAAAATAGAAATCTGAAAAATGTGACATCTATTTTTATTCAGCCCCATGTAGCCTGCTACTCCTAAAATAAATCCTGAGTTACCAATTGCCTCCAGAAGTCACCTAATTAATAAATTGAATCCACCTGTGTAATTTATTCTCAGTATACAGTAATGGTGGCTATGTAGTGAAGACCTTGGAGTTTTTTTGAGAACATTAGGGATCAAACAGCATCATAAATTTGATGAGGTCACCAAGGGAAGACATACCCAGCTCCTCTAGACCCCTCAAATCCAGAAAAGGAATGTGGAGATGAAGCGTCCGGAGGGGGAAGGAGAATCCATTCCCCCACCGCATGCCTCCATTTCCGAAGCCAGAAGATCCCTGAAGGAGGCTCCCACGGCAAAAGAGGATATGGTTTGTACCCAACCCAGGGAGGAGGAGGGAGGCCACCAATTTTTGTCTTCATCCAGTATAGCCGCAGAATGGTACCCTGACAAAATGGGACCCCCGTAGCTCCAGAGCAGAATGGAAGAAAGAGGACCCGTCTAGCGACCCTCGGTTTGATATTAGCCCACACATACCTCGAAACTAGGTTTTGTAGTTTAAGCAAAGTTCTGTTAGGGATGGCAATTGGGATACACTTGAAGTAATATAAGATTTTTGGGAGGAGTAACATTTTGAATTAGTGAATCCTCGCAACCCAATACAAGCAAGGACATCTCTCTCCCAAGGGTAGACATAAGGTGGCCAAAGTTACAATCTATGGTTTGGTGCGAGGGAGTCAGAGTTATACCCAAATAGGGGATCCCACCCAGCTCCCACCTGAAAGGAAATTTCATCTGAAGGTTATCAATAGTAAGTTGGGGAACCAGGATTGGGAGAATTATAGATTTTGAGATATTAAGTTTATAATATGAGACAGCGGAGTAGGTGGCCAGGGAGGATAGGGCTGCCAAAACAGAAGGAGAAATGTTTATGCAGGTTATTATAATGTTATCGGCGTACAGGCCAATAACATGATTCTTGGAACCAACCTGAATACCTGAGATGTCCCGGTTGGATTGGATCAATAAAGTGAGGGGCTCAACAGCAAGGGCGTAAATGACTGGAGAGAGAAGGCACCCTTGTCGGGTCCTCTTGGTGATCGGGATGCTGCGTGAGAGAAAGCCCGAGGAGATTAGAGTTGGAGTACAGTGAAAGGACCGCCAAGAGGAACAGGCCAGAGAACCCGAACCATCTCAATACCTGTCAGAGGTATCCTCAGTGCTCCCTATCAAATGCTTTTTCAGCGTCCAGGGAGAGGAATACACTGCAAGCCCCCCTCAACTCCACCACGCGGTTGAGGTCTAACATTCTCCTCATGTCATCCTTAGCTTGGCATCCGGCCACAAAGCCCACCTGGTCCTGGTTTACCAACGTTGGGATCACCTTGAGCAACCGGTTGGCAAGGAGATTGGAAAAAACTTTTACGTCACAGTTGAGGAGAGAGTAGGGCGGTAGCTTCCCCGGGACTCATGGGGCTTGCCAGGTTTTGGGATTGTAACTATGCTGACCTGGAAGTTAAGAGGGGAAATTGACTCAGAGGTTTGCCAATGTGTGAAGGTTCTGGAGAGGAAATGCGCTAGAATATAGGGAAATGCTCAGAAATATTCATTGGAGAAACCGTCGGGTCCAGGAGCAGAGTGACATTTGGTAGATTTAATCACCGCCACAATTTCAGCAGGGGAAAAGGGAGCATTCAAGCATTTTAAATGGAACGGTGACACCTTGAGGAAATCAAGACCCGACAAGAACAGGTCAATCTCATCTAGAGAAGGTTGGTGGGTCTGGGGGTCGTCTTTAAGGTTGTATAATTGGGCATAAAATTGTGCAAAGACGTCTGAAATATCTATGGGGTTTTTAACTGGTCCTCCGTCATTGTTGGTTAGTGTCTCTATCACCCCTCAAATCACTCTTTTCTTGTTATGCCTCGCAAGAAGTGCCTCGGCTCTATCTCCAGATGCATAGTAGGCAGACTCAAGGCACCTAAGGGACTTCTCATGCTGAGCAAGAAGAATAGTGCGCAGTTAAAATCTAACCCTGAGGATCTGTTCCGTTCTCTGGGGAGAAGAAGCCGCTTTATTAGCTATCTCCAAGGTTTATAGCTGAGAGATCACTGATTGTTGAGCCCTATCTTTAGTCTTTTTGAGTTCGGCGGCACCACTCATGTATGCTTTATAAGAGTCCAAAAAGGTCTGATCAGATAACTCTCCACTATCATTTAGTTGGAAGAACTCAAGAAGCTTCTTTTGAGTGTCATCTGTAAACCCCTGATTTCACAGAAGGCTGGTGTTGAGTCTCCAGCTCTGTGGAGGGGGGGGGGGAGACCGCCGTTCAACCAACTGCACCTCCAGACTCACTGGTGCGTGGTCCGGCCACATGATCAGTCCCACCTCTGCAGAGACACAGGCCAGCAAGGTACAACTATCTACCAAAGAATAATCAATTCGGGAGTGTGACCTGTGCGAGAACAAGGAATAATCTCTTTCTGACGCATAAAGGTAGTGTCAGTGGGATAGTATAGAGGTATAGGTGAGATGCTCTGCAGGACAGGGGGATAGTATACAAGCAGAGGTGAGATGCTCTGCAGCACAGAAGAATGTCAGCAAAAATTGCCGACACAGAAAATTGTCCACAAGTTTTTTAAGAACAGTTCTTTAAAGACCTGCAGTCCTGTGTAACCCCACAGATAATTCTGTGATACTTTTATGAGTACAGATAGCAATGATGCTCCTCGGCAGCAGATCTGCATGTGCTGCTGTTTTGGGCTGGTGGAAGGAGTAAGGCAGAATCAGTGAGAGATGAGTGCAGACTGGATCTATCTATTGCTGATAATCACAGACAGCTACAAAGCACAGATCTTCAGCATTTCTGCACTAGGTCGACTGTAAATCACAAGTTGATCACATATCAGGTGAACATCCTTCCCTTGCACCTCAAATATCAGAGATCTGGTACTTTGTGATGCTGCAAATGGCAATTGTCCATGTGGGCAATTTTCCATGTGGGCAATTGTCCATGTGAGCAATTTTCCATGTGAGCAATTTTTCCGTGTGGGCAATTTTCCATATGGGCATTTTTCCTGTGGGCATTTTTCCAGTGGGCAATTTTCAAGTGGACATTTTTCCTGTGAAAATTTTTCTGGTCACCAACCCATACATCATAGGCCGCCTCCCTCCCTTTGATGCAAGCTCATGCTGTGAGCTTACATCAGCCCTCACACATCTCAGATGATCTCATCTGCTGAGATGTGTATCTAACAGTGACAATCAGATCAGCAATCCGATTGGCGCTGTTAACCCCTTGGATCACGCTGTCATTCACTGACAGCATGATCCAAAGCACCCGGTGGGGATCGCGCTGATCCCCGTCGTAATCGCAGGTCCCATCATGCAATCATGAGACCTACATGCTGTTACCTGGACAGCCTAGGGCCCTGTAATGACCCTGGAAGCTGTCCTGATTCACTTCCTGCCTGTGATGTCCCAGCGACATCATCGGCAGGAAGTGATCATTTCCCATGTCTTTGGGCAAGCAGGAGCCCATCTAAAGACAAGGGAAGCGATCAGACTGTGCAGAACTGAGGTCCTCCAGTGCACGATAATGAAAAAAAAGATTTTAAAAGTAAGAAAAAAACTTAAAAGTTCAAATCACCCCCCTTTTGAGCTATTAAAAATAAAACTGTTAAACAAACTAAAAAAACACACATTTGGTATCGCCGCTTTCAGAAATGCCCGATCTATCAAAATATAAAATCAATTAATCAAATCGGTAAACTGCTTAAGGGAAAAAAGTCCAAAGTCCAAAATTACAATTTTTTGGTCGCTACAACATTGCAATAAAATGCAATATCGGGTTGTCAAAACAGCGCATCTTCCAAAAAAAGGTATCATTAGAAACATCAACTCAAGCCACAAAAAATAAGCCATCACACCATCCCTAGATCATGAAAAATGATACAATTTACAGAAAATGGCGCCAAAAGTGTAATTATTTTCCTTGAAAATATATGATTTATTTTTCACCACTTAGATAACAGTAAAAGTATACATGTTTGGTATATACGAATCTGTACTGACCCGAGTCATCATACTGACATGTCAATTTTACCATATAGAGAATATCTACTTATATAATTGGCAGTTGGGAATTCGGGCGTTGTAGCCGAATCCCAAGATGCTTTGCGGTACTGCGAGCGATGACGCGCAGCGTCATCGCGAGCCGCAGCCGCACTACTGTAAAAAAAAAAAAAATTTCCTCACCTCTCCCCGAGCCCCCGCCGTCTCCCGCCGTATTCCGCCAGGCTCCTGGTGGCTCCCGGTGGCTCCCGGTGCCTGCAGAGCTCTTCTACACCAGTACAGGACCTGCGGTGATGTCAGAGTCACGTGACACCAGCTTACTCCATGGTAACCGCGGGTCACGTGACTCTGACATCACCGCAGGTCCTGAACTGCAGTAGAAGAGCTCTGCAGGCACCGGGAGCCACCGGGAGCTCGGGGTGAGGTGAGCATAAACTTTATTTACATTTTTTTAACCCCTGCCTTACTCTGCCTGTCTCATGTCTCTGCACACTCTGCCTGTCTCATGTCTCTGCACACTCTGCCTGTCTCATGTCTCTGCACACTCTGCCTGTCTCATGTCTCTGCACACTCTGCCTGTCTCATGTCTCTGCACACTCTGCCTGTCTCATGTCTCTGCACACTCTGCCTGTCTCATGTCTCTGCACACTCTGCCTGTCTCATGTCTCTGCACACTCTGCCTGAAAATCAGGAGAACAGAGGAGTTATTATGTGCAAAAGTATATCAAAATTTATTTAGTTAATAGACATCATAAAATCATTATACAAAAATCACAAAGTTACAGGATACAATTCAGGAACGATACATTTGGTGGGCACATAAAACATATAAGAACCTGATATAAGGACCCTCTGAACAGCAGTAAAAATTGACACCAGGTTTGGTACAGTGACCAGATAGAGAGAATTTGTATACCAAAGACCAAAAACCTTCTGTAAAGTTCTTATAAGAGGACTAATACATTGATACTCTCCTTAGACATGTTTCTTGGAAGTTACATATTTATATCTCTCTTTAATGTCAAGTGAACACCAGTAGTGTCTAGTCATATGATTCAGGGGTACATTTGATATAGCTCACCACAGCCTGTGGACAACAATCATCAGGGTAAGGCATAAACATGGTTCTCTATAAAACAAATAGAGGGTATTTTGCAAAGTATGATAGTCAGAGATAAAATTACCCATGTTGTCCACCGTTGTGGGAGAAGCAGGTTCAAAACAGACAAAAAGACAGGACAGTCATCCTACACGTGTTTCGCTTTCATAGTGCTCGCTTCCTCAGGGAAAGACCTATACACACCCAGTGGTCATGGTCTTATATATCTCATAAATGTCCACAAATGAACTTCACCTGTCCCCCCTGTGTTCGCCAGCTATTGTGGCGCACGCGCACTGCAGCAAACGCCGCACCGGAAGCCCTCCCCGCGTACCGGAAGTGCGCGATGTAATGACGCGCGTGGAGTCAGGCAGTTGCCATGACGCCAAGCGCGTGCGCACTATGTGGTCGCGAGTTAGGCCGCCGGAGAGGCGTAGCGCAGCACGCATGCGCGCGCCGGTGAAGGAGGAGGGACCGCATTATATATAATAGCAAACTGAAATCGCCACCAGCCACAGTGCACACACAATGATTCCTAAGAGAGTAATACAATCTTGTGCAGTAAAGAAGCACTAGAGAACCAGTGCTTAAACATCTATGGGAATCCTTGGGCTGTTGCTGGTCGCTTCTTACAAGAATGGTATATTCCATTAGGCAAGATAGATGCGGACATATAAATCAAAGGCCATGATGATCCACAAACTAGAAAAAAGAGGGGGAGGGGGGGGACAGAAGAAATTTTCTGATTACATAAATACACAGACAAACACACCAAAAGTCAAGCAATATCGATGCTGGAAGATAAAGTTGGACTTTCACACGGTTAAATGAATGGAGCATAGCTAATAACTTCATTTAGTCCCCTAGGTACTAGGGTGTCGAGAGTGGAAATCCACTTCGCTTCACACCTAGCAAGCATCCCTTTCAGGTCACCCCCTCTAATCCCTGCATGAATAATATCAATGCCTCTAACCTGTAGGCCCCTAGCATCACAATTATGGTGGATTTTGAAATGTCTAGGTAGAGTTTTGAGTACGGTGACGTCCTCGGTGTCTGCA